>PVJS01031731.1:0-23213 GCA_004027185.1 Glis glis | reverse complement strand
CACACACACACACACACACACACACACACACACACACACACTTTGCATTTCTTAACTACAAATAGATACTTTTATATGGAGGGAAATACATCAAGTAATGTGTGTATATATGTCTGTATCACTCTGATGTATACTTACGATGCACCAATAAAAGTGTAAAAAAAAACTTTTAGAAGAATAAACATGACTATATCCCTTAAAAACAAACAGACCCAAAATGAACATGCAATTGGGATTACAGGGAGGTGGGAGACATGTTTGGTCAGCCTACTCTCCTTTTTAGAAAGTCAGAGGAAGGAGAAAGAAGACTGTGCTGCCCCATCTTTTCATGGGGGACAGTGGGCTCCAGACGCCTGGTTAGCTAAAGGTGAGATAACTCCTAAAACCAGGAAGAGGGCCCCCCACAGCTTTAGGTTAGTTAGGTGCCAGAGCACTTGGGTGACCTTGGGCTGACCCAGTCATTGTGAGGATTTTATAATATCAAAGAGAGTGGGGGGGATCCTCTAGCAATATTTAAATCAGTCAACCCAGAACTAATTTCCCCTGGTTCTGCACCCTCCTGGAAGGCAGTTAAGTCTTTTAAGACAAAATTCCTGGTTGTGTAAATTTGTGGACCAGGGGAAGGACAGGTGTTGCAGACATAGTACAGAATAAATAATTTCAGTATTAATTATTAAGAAACATTATTTCTTTTTGCGATACCGGGAATTGAACCCAGGGGCATTCTACCTCTGCGCTACACCCCCAGCTCTGTTTTTTATTCCTTATTTTGAAACAGGGTCTCACTAAATTGCAGAGGGCCTCACTAAGTACCTGAGGCTGGCCGCGAACCTGGATCCTCCAGTCTCAGCCTCCCATGTACTGGGATTACAAGCGTGCGCCACCATGCCCAGCTAAGAAGCATGAGTTAAAGCTTGGAAATAAGACCCAAAAGGTAGGACATGTCTTTTTCTGAGAAAAGTTTAGTGCTATGAATTTTCCTCTGATTGATGCTTTAAGTATTTGATCGCCATTTTTCAAATGAAAATCTGAAAAACATTCTGTAATTTCAGTTGATATTTCTGCTTTCAGCCCAGAGTTGCTTATTAGAAGATTTTAACATTTCCAGGTAGAAGGGCCTTTTTTTTTTTTGGTATAGTTTCATTGGTGCATTGCAGTCACACCTCACAGAGAGGTTCACAGTGATACAGACGGGCATGCACACAGCACTTGGTGTGTTCTCTCTGAATCCCTCCCCACGCCCACCCTCCCCTGCACGTGTTACTGAGATTGGTAAAGGAGCCTTCATTCACGGACATAGCATCACTTGAGCTGTTTCCTTCCTCGGCTCTCCTTCTCTCCTCCCCCCTTCCTCCCCAACCCCTTCCGCTATTCTACTGGTCTCTCTCCTCGTTTACCTAAAGTCCCTCTTGTTTCTTATTTTCTCCTTTCCAGTTTCTTAGCTCATCTTTTCATTGCCACGCCGTGCATAATTTAAGTTCCCTAAAGATTATTTAATTATCTAGGAGAATTAAGGGCTCAGACACTGCGAAATTGCATGCCATTCTGCAGATTTCTATTCAGGAAAAAAAAAGATGGATAAATCTGAAGATTCCAGTTTTTGTTGCCTTTTAGGATGTTAACTGGCTTTCATTTTTAACTTTTATTCCAGGATGCTTCTCTAAGTTGAGTAAAAATACGTTATTTGTCAAAGCACTCTTTGAACCAGCTTTACCATCTTACCGGTTTCTTCATGGATAAGATGACTAAAGCTTGGACAGATGTTCATTTTTTAAATTTTTTATTTTGAAACAGGATCTCACTAAGTTGCTGAGGGCCTTGCTAAGTTGCTGACGTTAGCCTCGAGCCTCCTGTCTCAGCCTCCCAACTACTGGGATTATAGGTGTGCACCATGGCTTCACTCCTCATTAAAAAAAATAAAAAAGTTCCCTGGAGCAGATGAGCCTCCATTGAACTCTACAGGCAATATTTAGTGTCAGAAACTATTGGTCACATGTGCTGGACACAGTATCCTGGAAAACCATGGGAGCCATTGCTTTCCATAAACACCAACGAGAATTGCAATGGAATAAGCTAATGGAATGCCTGGAAAGTCGTTCCCTGGGTGGCTGACCTGGGACCTCCCTCCAGGCATCTGGAGCAGCTGGACAGGCGTGACAGCGTGACAGTCACAGGAGGCTGCTGCGCCCTGGGCTCCCGGATGGAGTTTCCCGGGAGGGTGAGCTGGAGAAGGCGGCGGCCACCCGGGGTGGAGGTACCTAGGACAGTCAGGCCAGGGCTGACTCCCATCCCTGCTGCTGCACACTCACCAGTCCTAGGCCTCGGTTTCCCCATCTGTAAAAGGAGTGGGTTTTGACCAGATTGGACACGAGCCTTTGTTCTACAGTGTGGCAGCCACTGGCCACATGCGGCCACGAGGACTTCAGGTATAGCTACATTGGACTGAGAGGCGCTGAGTGGGAAATACACACTGGAATTCAGAGATGTGCTATAGTACATGTTTCAAAACAACATGTTGAGCTGGGAGTGGTGGCGCACGCCTGTAATCCCAGTACTTGGGAGTCCAAGACAGGAGGATCGCAGGTTCAAGGCCAGCCTTAGCAACTTAGCAGGCCCTGTTTCAAAATGAAAAGGGTTGGGGTATAGTTTGGAGGTAGAAGGCCCCTGGGTTCAATCCCTAGTACCAAAAAACAAAAACAAAAAAAAAAAACATGTTGTACATGATAAACATACAAATTAAAAAAAAAAAACATGGCAGCAGCTGGGTGTGGTGGCCCTAGCAAAAATAAATACATAGAAAAAACAAAAAGAAAGAAATCAGACAAACATGTTTGGTGGCGGTGTCAAGGAGCTACGGGTATCATCCATACTGTCCACAGGTGTAAGAATAAGAACATAGGTAGGAAGATGGTGTAGAAGAGCACTTGGAGGACTTGAAGGGTTGGCCAGCACCAGGTGCCTGTGTGCGGTACAGGTGGGGCCAGTCTGGGGGAAACTGTGAGATTCAGGAAAAGGGAGAATCAGGGACGACTTTGAGCATCCCTGCCCCTAATTTAGGATTACCTGGAACTTCCCCAGCACAGGATTCGCATGGCCAGAACTTCTGGGATGTGGCTCCATGGTAACCACAGTGTATTCGCATTTATCCCAGACATCTGTGCGTTCTACCCATGCTCCCGTGTCCTCCCAAACTATCTGAGTCATTTCCTTCCCTGAGCCGGGACAGATGGGAAGCCACAAATCAAGGCTTGCTACTGGTGGTTAGCAACTCTGGTTGAGAAAGACAAACTGGGTAGGGGTGGGTCATGAGGAAAAAGAAGTCCAATGATTGCCTTTCAATTAGCTGTGCTCTACACAAAACCGCGTGAACACCAAAAACCAAGAAAGGGATAATAAAGCCGGGCGTGGTGGCACATGTCTTTAATCCCAGCACTTGGGAGGCTGAGACTAGAGGATTGAAGATTCGAGGCCAGCTTCAGCAACTCAGCAGGACCCTCAGCAACTTAGCGAGACTCTGTTTTGAAATAAAATAAATCATTTAAAAAGGCTGGGGGCATAGCTCAGAGATAGAATACTCCTGGGTTCAATACCCAGTAAAAAAGAAAAAAAAAAAAAGTGGGCCTCACTCTTAGTGGAATCGGACAGGACTCTCATCTCACCCCTGATGGATTCTCTCACAGGCCAGAAATATAGTCAGCTACTTTACCTGCTGTTCCATGGAAAATTAAAGTAAAAACAAACACGACTTTCCCAGGACTTCAGGAAAAACTGGCCACAATAGATTTCATGATAGGTAATCTATTAGGCCCAACAGGACACCTTCCTAAGGAATTTTCTTTTTTTTTTTTTGGCGGTACTGGGGATTGAACCTTGGGCATTCTACCTCTGGGCTACTACCCCAACCCTATTTTTTATTCTTTATTTTTGAAACAGGGTCTCATTAAGTTGTGGAGGGCCTTACTAAGTCGCTGAGGCTGGCTGCGAACCTGCGATCCTCCTGTCTCAGCCTTCCAAGTACTGGGATTACAAACCTGGCTGGGAATTTTCTTTTAATTAATGAATTCATTCATTTTTTGAGGCGGGGTCTCGCTAGTTGCCCAGGCTTGCCTTGATCCTCCTGCCCCTGCCTCCTGAGTGGCTGGGATTATAGACATGTACCACCACGCCCGGTCTAAGGAATTTTAAAAGGCAATTTTGACCATGCTCAATTTTCTTGTTTTGCCTTGACTTTAAAATCTAACTACTATGCAAGACACAGCTCCGCGGTGCTTCCTGAGCATCAGAAGGCGGTAATTATGGACTAGCCGATATTTAGGCTAATTTAAGCAATGCTTGGGTTAAAGGGGGGTTTGGGATCACCCAGTGTGCATATGTATCTCAGCATGAGATGCAATCCAGGAGCCTGGAGGTTTAGCTCCTGTTCTACAGGAGGCCAGAAGAGCTCCCCTCCTCTTGTATGCCCCATGTGGTGGATGTTACAGAAGTTTGATTAAAACCCAGTAAATCAACTGAGAATGGAGACTGTTTATGTCCACATAGCTTAACTATTAGGACCGAGAATTGAGACCATCTGTGTCAATATAACTCAATCCTTCCAGGACCTTGAAAGGTAAGGCTAGAAGCCAGCAAATAACCTCACTGTTTGCTGCAGGAAATTCCTATAAAACGGCTCGTCCTGGCGAACAACGTGCTCACCTGGGGAAACGGCTCCTTATCAACGATTTACTTGCCAGGACTTACTTCAAGAACCTTGTCTCCCAGTATCCATCAGTCCCGAGCTATTAGATGACAAATTTCCCTGAAGTTCAACCATTCCTCCGCCTTGAAAACTGCAGCTTAGGACTGGGGCTGTAGCTCAGCAGTAAAGCACCTGCCTAGAATGTCCCTGGGTTCATCCCCAGCACCACACACACACACACACACACACACACACACACACACACACACCCCACACACAAAGCAGCTTAAAGGACTTGGACCTAGACCTCCCAATCCTAAACATGCTTCTCACTGTCCCTTTCTTACACACTAACAGGACTGTCTCTGGGCTCAGTCATGACTTAGCTTTACTATCAACAGTTTCTTCTGAAAGATTTTGTACGGTCAGCAGAAGACAAGTAGTTGTGTTCTCTTGGAAACAGAGGGCATATAAATACGACTAAATACATCCTTACAATCCATCAGGGCTGGGGTAATTATTAAACATAAACTTTCTCAATAATAAAGTAATAAACGATCCTCAGCGCTCCTCCTCTGGGGCCAAGACCTGGTGCTGGGAACACCTGCCCGCAGCAGATTTCAAATGCACCTTATGCTCGCATTTTTCTACTTTTTTTGGACATGATTCTGTATTTTCTAGATTTTCTACAAAGAGTATGCATTAATTTGAGGGCGAGCAAAAGGAAACAAAGCAAAAAGCTACAAGAAGGGAATTAATCTTCAAGTGTAAATTAGAAATGACCACCAAGTCTTAAACATACACCCATATTATATATATAGTGTATATACTATATATATACATATATACACACACGCATGTAAAGATACCCATATATATGCATGTATACATATATATAATACCCATTTAAAATCTTATTCCGCTACAAGGTGACTTAACCCATGGATATCAGTGTGATACAGGAGAGCTGTACAGTTTGGATCCTGCCGCCTCGTTTCTCTTCTGCCTTATCATAAGAAGCCTTTGGGGTGTTTAATAAAATACACCATCAAATAACATTTAATCAGTTGAAATGGAACCCAGGAATGTGTTGGTGGTGTGTTTTGTTTTTCTGAGCACTTAAGTGATTCATACAGTGGAGCCCAAGGTAGACACACAGGTCTAGAGCCTCCGCGGACTGAAGAGTAAAGTCCAGGTCTCATCCTAAAATCACCGACTGAAACAGAAAAGCTGAGCAGTTCGCAGATCAAGCCCCCCTTGGCCTCTTGCACAGCGTGGCGTCTCAGCACCAGTCCTGTGTCTGCGTGGAAGCACAAAGTCGCAACCCCCCAGCCTGCTGCCCAGCGCGGTGACAACCAGAGACTGCGCTGACTGGGCCAATGCCTGCGGCCGGCCGGAGCTGGCTGGGAGAGCCGGCTTCCCTCCACAGCTGCAGGAGCGCCTGCAGCTCCCCGGGCAGCCCAGCGAGGGTGGCGCTGAGCCTGGACATCCCAATCGCGCTTCCTTTTACCTTAAAGAAACTTCCTCGCTTGTCCACACCGCGGGCGCCCATGGTCCGAGCTGCCGTTTGCCCCAGCGCCTCTCTACTGCAGGCCGGGCACTCCTGAAGGTAGACACATTTGTAATGGTTAGCCCAGCCTGTAGGAAATTCCTTTCTAAGCCACAGAACACTCACAACAACAGTCCTGCCAAGATCTTTTTCCGTCAACAACACAGTGCCATTGATTTCCCACCAAAGCCCTTACATCTCCTTTCAGCCTGATTTCCTGCCCGGGCCAGCGCCGTTCCTAGACTGTGCCCCACCTCGCCGCCCGCCCCACCCCCTCCTCCAGCAGCTGACGTAGAAGGGCACTGGGACTGCCACTGTGGGGGCATAATGACGGCTTTGTGTGTTTGCTTGACCTCACGCTCAAGTCTCAAAGGGACTGATATGGTGTCCCCATAAGCCGTGCGGAAAACTTATAGACCCAACGTGGCTGCGCACAGGAGAAGAATGAGGTTCTGTCAGTCCCAGGAAATCCTGCTGGGAGGGGGTGAGGTCATCATTAGGTCCCCTACCCTCCACAAGGTCAGCAGAAGGGCACTGGGGAGATAGCCCTGTGTTTTCTTCTTATAAATTAGGAAGTTTGGGACGGGACCCTGTGTCACTGTTTACAGAGATCAGTTTGTGTTAAGGAGCCAGCTGTAAACAGCACCAGGATCATCCTGGCGGGGCGGTGGGGGGCGGGGAGGAACTGACACTACAAATGTAAAGGCAGGGTAACAACAGTCCTGAGTCATCCCTGCTAAGGGAGCTTGGAATTTCCCCTGCTGGAGCACGGAAACTGATAATCCTTCCCTTCGGGCCCCAAAGCCTTCGGCCTTCATTTGTCAGTTAAATGCACACACACACCTAGGACTGCCGATGGGCCTAGACCAACATGCATGGAGGAGGCCAGGGGAGTCTCCAGCTCTTCCTTACCTGGTGAAGCTGTCCCGGGACCAAACAGAAACCTGCCCCCACCTCCAGCAACCCTCTTGCTGCACCAAGCACAGGATGCAGTTCATCCCAGTCACCACCGACCCAGGAACGGCAGTGAAGGAACTGGGAACTGAAATATTGAAATACCTCTTTTTTTTTTTTTGCGGTGTTGGGGATCAAGCCTGGGGCCTTGAGCATGCTGGGCGAGCGCTTCCCCTGCGCCTGCAGCCCCAGCCCCACCTCGAACACGTGAAGTGGTTCCCTTAGGCTGGGACGGGAGGCACCAAGCCCAGGCAGCCTCTTTCTCTGCAGACCTGCTGCTGCAGTCTCCTTATAAGCTGGGTGGGTGACCAAAGCATTAGGGGGACGTGACATTAGGGTGCCACGGAAGGTGGCGTTAGGGACGCTTCAGCAAGTGGAAAAGCGGAAATTAGCTGCAGAGAAGTGCGTGCACGAGGGTGACCGAGCCTCCGCTTGGCCCCGGAGTCGCCTGTCAGCTGTGGTCTTCAGTGAGCTGTGGTGACCTGCACGGAATCTCCTCAGGAAAACTGCTGACACAGCACACACCCACCCCTGCTCCACGGCTTGGTCACTTTAAAGGTTTGGCAGTGTCCTTCCTGTGTTACTCTGTGCTCGAAATCCCACTGGACTGAAGGCTGACGCTCCAAAAACCTCCTGAGGGGCGGTGAGCTCCCCTGCAATCCTGCTGACTCCAGAGGCTCGGATTCTCTGGATTCTCCAGCTCAGCACTGGAGCCCGAGCTCCCCGGCCTTTGAAGTCCATCCTGCGTGAGCAACATCCATCCGCAGACTGGAGCCACCCCAGAAAGAAAACACGGCGCTGTGTCCAGAAACCCTGGGGAGCAAATGATTAACTGTTTACACCCAGAAGCACAGAGGTTTTCTAAAAGCGGCTTTAAACCAAGCCTCATGTCTGTCCTCCTTTTTCTTCTAGATGTTTCTCTCAGCAGGGGATTGGACACAGCCTGGCAGTTCAGGAATTCCTAAGCAGGAGCCAACACTTCATTCTTCATCCAGATACCGAAGTTTCTTTGTTCCATTCCGAACTTTTCCATATACAAACCCTTTCTGATGAGCCAAGACAAGACGGGAATTTTGCCTACGGCAACGGAGCAGTTGGATTCCAGAGGTTTAATAGTTTGATAACTGCACGCATGCGCCTTAACCTTAAGTGGACCTCCATTCCACGTCCAGTTTGGATTCCAGCACAGGCCTGCAGAGCCATCAGATTTCTTCAGTGATACAGGTGGCATCTCCCTGACTTAAAAGCCACTGCAAGATGGAGCTGGTGCTAGTGACAGCACACATGGAGAGGTGTGGCAGTAGGTACACAAGGAACAGAAGCCACGGGATGGACCATCCCAGAGGACAGTGCATGCATAGAGTCTTATTACTTAAAAAAAAGTCTTAAGAGTCCAGAAGTTTGGGCTTACAGTTTTCTTTCCAATTGTTGGCAATAGTTTTCTCCCAAACAATAATTTCTCATACCTCCATTATTTATTATTATTATTATTATTATTCTGATGCTGATGATTAGTACTGGGGATTGAGCCCAGGGGTGTTCTACCTCCAAGCTACACCCCCCAGTCCTTTTTATTTTTTGTTTTGAAACAGGTTCTTGCTAAGTTGCTGAGGCTGGCCTTGAACCTGTGATCCTCCTGTCTCAGCCCCCCCAAGTACTGCGATTACAGGCATGCACCACTGCAGCAGGTTTATCTCACGCATTATTGACAGCACTTGATTTAACTTCCTATGATCACTTCTCTCTTCTCACAGTACCCCATCCCTTCCCACAGGTGTCACCCCGCAGTTGCATCTTAAAACCATCCCAGTAACAGCTGGACTAAAAGACAAAAATGTACCATAGTTTGAGAGGCTGTAAAATTCCTCCAGACTTAGATTGGTGGAAACTTTTCCCGATTTCTCTAAAGGATAAAACATCAGGTTCTTGAAAAATGCATTCAGCGTGCCCAGTGATCTTTCCAGAAGCCAGCTGAAAGCTAGTAAAACAAAACAAGACCAAAGCCTCCGCAGGATGAAGGGCATCACTGCAAACATTTCAGAGCTGCCAGGCCTGTTCCATAAAGCCCCTGACGGATGTCAAGGAAGATGCAGAGGCTAAGACCGGAGGCCAGAAGTAAGTATTCCTTACTCTCTTGGAAACACTAGGTGCAGTCCCTTCAGAGTGCCCGAGCTGTGGCCTTCTAGGAGGTTCCAAGAGCGACTGCTGAGGTAAAGGGAGGTCTGTCCTCTAAAGTGAAATGACTCCCTAGTCCTTTGGCTGGGCTCCGGCTGCGTCGGCAGCCCACAGAGCAAAGCACTCAAGGCTGGCTGTCCACCCACAGTACCGAGAGCGGCTGAGGACAGGCACCCAGGCCACCACTGGCTGGACACTGCCGCAGGCTGGCCTTCGGGGATTCGAACACGGAGGCCCTGAATTCCACTTCCCCAGTTAACAGAGTGAGGCTGAGTCGACCATTCTTCCAGCTTAGGTGCTACCTGGCCAGGGGCCCAATCCAGGCAAGACAGAGGGTCTATAGAGTCATGGGTCGCTAACAGCAGAAATATGTTCTATATAGACATCGTAATGTGCACTTACACAAACCAAGATGGCTACAACGTCACTGTCACCAGGCGATAGCATCTCAGGGTACCACGGTCTCATACCTGGTCCTTGGCTGACAGAAGCATCATTATACAGCGCATGACTGTGTTGAGAGATGGGCCTTTCCTGTCCCCACCCCTCCCCTCCACTCCTCTTAATCTGTTTAGTCAAACTGTATCCTTCCTCTTTGCCGGAGTGGGGTGGGGGGGACACTTCTTTTGTGGTACTGGGTATTGAACCCAGGGGTGCTCTACCACTGAACTATATAACTCCAGCTCCTTTTTATTTATTTATTTATTATTTTTAGACAGGGTTTTGCTAAGTTGCTGAGGCTGGCCTCAAACCTGCAATTCTATCTCAGCCTCCCCAAGTACTGGAATTACAGGTGTGCACCACCGCACCTCGCTTGGGGGGGCAATTTTTAATTGACAAGAATTATATGTCTTTATAATGTACAAAATGATGCTTTGAAGTATGTCTGCATTGCAAAATGGCTAAATCAAGCTAATGAGCATATCCCTCCTCGCATACTTAGCATTTATTTGTGGTGAGAAGATTTAAAATCTACTCTCTATTCAATTTTCAAATCTATAAGACACTGTCATTAACTATAGTCACCATGTTGTACAAGAGCTCTCTTGGATTTATTCTTCCTAACTGAAATTTTGTGTCCTCTGATCAACATCACCCCAATCCCTTCCCCCTTTCCTGTTTTATTTGCTTTTGGTCCCAAACGCACACCCACAAGACAGCAGCAGTTGCAACTATATTGGAATCCGCCATTCACAAGTCGGATGAAAAGAAACTGCTTTTTCAAGTCCTGGGTTCTCATCTCCGAGCCACTGTGAGATTTAGCTAGAAAAGCTTTCTAATCATGACTTTCGTTTTTTCCTCCTTCTCCCACTCCCAGTACTGGGGATTGAACCCAGGGCCTCACACATGCTAGGTAAGTATTCTACCTCTGAGCTACAGCCCCAGCCCTTTTTATTTTTTATTTTGATACCAGTCTCGCTAAATTGCCCAGGCTGGCCTTGAATTTGCAATCCTCCTGCCTCAGCCTCCTGATTAGCTGGGATTACAGGTGTACACTATTGCACCTAGCCTATATTTTCCTTTCCTTTTTTTTTCCTCCTCCCCCTCCTCCTCCTCTTCCTCTTCCTCCTTCTCCTTCTCCTCCTCCTCCTCCATCCATGGTTCTGGAAATTGAACTTTGCCCGTGCTAGAACAGTGTTCTACCTCTGAGCTATATACCCAGCCCTATTTCTGTTTTTTCTTTCCAGCAGTTGAATGAGGCTAGACAACTTGAACTTCAGTCTTAGTAAGCAGGATCTCGTTATTATAATTATTTTACAGCCCAAGTGACAGAGTAGGAGAAAATGACTCACCCCAGGGGACCTGTCGGGGGAAGTCCAAAGCTGACAAATGTGTTTCCCCCTTTGCCTGGGTCCTTAAGCAGTTTCCACCATGCCAGGTCTTCTTTCTTTCAATTTTTTCATCTTTTCCAAGATCAGTAGAAGCAATTGGGGCAGCTTAGTGTCTGGATCCAGGGAAAGACTCTGAATATTTCCATATTTATCTTTGTATTACCACGGACTTTACAAGTTGGACAGAAAAATGTTATTCCAGATTCTGGCTTGACAACTCAAGTTATGTGAATTTAAAAAAATAAGAATGTTTGTATCTCTGTCCAGCATTGGTTTTCCCACACTCAATAGACAAACGTTTAAAAAACAGGTTTAAACTTTTCATTGAACAGAACAACTAATTTATGGGAAAGTAAAAAACTAGAAAAGAGTTCTATTTAACTCTCAGTTCCGGAGGCTCAAGACCCACGCCTGGAGATTCCCTTCTTGCTGGCAGTCTCAAGGTGGTATGGGACAATGCCTGGGAAGAGACAAGGAGCATGCATATGTGTGTTTTCTCTTTCTCTCTCTCTTTTTTTGCGGTACCAGGGATTGAACCCAGGGGGGTTCTACCTCCGAGCTACACCTCCGGCCCTATTTTTTATCCTTTATTTTGAAACCGGGTCTCAAGAAGTTGCGGAGGGCCTCACTAAGTAGCTGAGGCTGGCCGCGAACCCGGATCCTCCGGTCTCTGCCTCCCAAGTACTGGGATTACAAGCGTGCGCCACCACGCCTGGCCTCTTTCTCTCTCTTTTTAGGAAGCCACCAGGATTCAATCCCGGAGGCTCCACTCTGACGATCTTCTATAATCTTAATCACCTCCCACAGGCCCCACCTCTAAACACTAGAATTGAATTAAATTTCCACTTCTTAATGCCTCACAATGGGGATTAAATTCCCACATAAGTTTTGGAGGGGATAAACTGTACCCTCCCTCTTCTGCACCCTTGTGGACACCAGTTATTCCTCCCTTGAGTGACAGCTTTTCCTGAGCCATGGCTCCGGCTGCAGGGCTGGTGGACTCTGCCCACCTGGAACTTGGTTGAGGAAGGAGATGGGGTGCTGCCCCCAAGGCCATTGAAAAGCAGGTGTATTTTCAAACCTCCTCATCTGAAAAGCTCCGCATGGTAAGTGTCATACACCACCACACAGGTGTGCAGCGACCTCACACATACAGTGTAGAGGCTCCTGAGCCACTGTGGCTCCGAACCCAAAGGAGAGATTGGGTGGAGAAGCCACGCACTCCAGGTCTGCCCCGGCGTCTGCTCGTCGACTGTTAGCACTTAAGTTAGTGCTTTCTTTTCCAAGGTTCTCTATCCATAATCCTAAAGAGTCTATGTAGGTGGTTGCTTTAATTGGAAGTTGGAACTTGGAAGCTCTTCAATGAAGTCCACGCTGCAGCTACAATAGAGTAAGTACTCCATTTTTTTTTTTTGTAGTACTGGGGATGGAACCCAGGGGCCTTCTACCTCTAGGCTACACCCCCAGACCTATTTTATTCTTTATTTTGAAACAGGGTCTCGCTAAGTTGCTGAGGGCCTCACTAAGTTGCTGAGGCTGGCTGCGAACCTGCGATCCTCCTGTCTCAGCCTCCCAAGTACTGGGATTACAAGTGTGCACCACCACACCCGACTATTAAGTACTACATTTTTAATGTAGTGTGTGTGTGTGTGTGTGTGTGTGTGTGTGTGTGTGTGTGTGGTGTTGGGAATTAAGCCCGGAGCCTTGTGCATGCTACAAGTGCTCTACCACTGAGCTACAGCCTCAGCCACATACGAACCATTTTGATTTAACTGTCTCTAGAGACCCTGAGACTAGGACTCAAGTAGTTTATTGGCGGTGACACTGGTGGGAGGGGGTGTATAATATGGGAAAGGGAGGGTAGCCAATATACAAAGTGCATTAACCAGCAAATACTGCTGTGGACCAAGCCCTCTGGGGAACTCTGGGAACTGATGCCTCGAAATTGGCCCAAAAGGGAAGAGGGAGCTGGGGTACTTGTCATCCAACTCTCTCCAGTCACTGGATGACAGCTGCTCCCAAGGGGCTTTAGTTCACTAGGACGTCCCACATGCCCCTGTGTGGGTCCTCAGGCAGCACTGGCATTTGGAAGCCAGTCTGGCATTAGTGGAAATGCTAAGTACCCAAGGGATAAGGGAAGGACCTGGCAGTGTCTGCCACCATGGGCAATTATACTAGTCAGCTTTCTATACTATAACAAAATACCTGAGACGATTCATAAAGATAAAAGGTTTGTTTAGCTCATTTTCCCAGTCCGAGATTGGGAAGCTCATTGCTTAGGCCTCTGACCAGGTAGCAAATCATGACGAAAGTGTATGTGGAGCAAAATATTCACCTCATTAGCCAGGAGGCAGAGAGGGAAAAAGAAAGGGGCTGGGGCCCTGCAGTCCTCGCCAAGGGCGCCTGCAATACCTCGGTGCAACCCCACTAAGCACTCCTTCCCAAAGGCTCCACCCTCTCCCCATAGTGCCACCCCGGGGACCAACCCTGTTCAAACCACAGCAGGAGCTTCACACGATCAGGGCATTGTATAAAGGGTGAATGTCAGGCTTCTCTGGTCACACTGAGTTATCATCATCCTAGCGTGGCCACAACCGGTTGGCACTGGGTTTCTTTCTTCCCGTTTGACAGAGCCCATGGGTCTGCTTCCCTCACTCCTGTGCCCTGTGTGAGCCACCCGCCTCCCAGGGCAGATCTGAAGGGGCTCACATCCTGAGCCTGATACACAGAGGGCCCGGTCCTGCCTGCCATCTCCCCTCAACCGGACCCGGGCGAGGAACTCACTGGCTGTTCTCAGATGGAACAGACTCTTCATTTTATTTATTTTTAATCTTATTTTATTTTTTATGGTACTGGAGATTAAGCCCAGGTGCATTCTACATCTGAGCTACACCCCCAGCCCTTTAACAGTTTTTGTTTGTTTGTTTGTTAACAGGATCTCGCGAGGTTGCAGAAAGCCTCACCATGTTGCTGAGGCTGGTCTTGAACCTGCGATCCTCCTGTCTCAACCTCCCAAGTACCTGGACGACAAGCCCGCACCACCATGCCCGGCTTGGAGCAGAACCTCCGCTCCAGAACTTGCGTTGAGAATCACAGCGCGGCGTCTCTGCTTGAAGCTGGATTTCGAGCCACGGGACAGCTCGATTTGCGGGAAGTAGATCCCCAGAGCGAACAGATAGTAGGGTCCACTGCACCACAGCGGGCGGAGAGTCTTGGCAGTCTGGGTAGATTTCGATTCTTTCCCATCAAATACACTTTGACCAGAATAGCTTCCGAAGGACGAAGGAGATGGGGAGTTTTCAGAAGCAGTGGAATGTTAGGATCTTATCGTCATCTGATCAGATGTTTAACTCAAAGATCTTGGCGTAAACTAATGCAGGAACGGATGCAGAACGAGTCCTGGAACTAGAACAATCCTTGTGGATATGACCTTTGGAGGGGATTTCTTAGAGAGGGAGAGCATCGGGCTATCTGAGGGAAAATGTTTCAATTTGGAGGTTCGGGGGACGGAAGGAAGCCATTTCTACCTCTCTGGCACCACGACAAAGGCGGGTAGACACTTGCTCTCTCATTTAAATGTTCAACTTGAATAGATGCGATCACTGCAGCTCTTGAGATCATGGGGCAGAGTTGTGGACTGCTGTAAAGATGTTCTTACCCTGTTATTTTAATCTGGTCTTTGTGTCCTCAAGGAAGTTTAATAAATAACTCCATGTTTAATAAACACAGATATTTTAACTGGAATGATACCAATATCAATAATTTTCACGGAGAAAATGTTTTCTGGAGCAAACTCCATTAGGCCATCTAAATTCCTTGGTCAATTTTCTTATACAGTGCAGTTAAACTGCTGAAAACCTTTTTTGTTGTTGTTAGCGCTATTTGAATTTTCTACCTTTCTTCTTTTTCTACTAATGGAAGAATTTATTTATTTATTTATTTTTGCGGTACCGGGGATTGAACGCAGGGGTGTTCTACCTCCGCGCTACGTCCCCGGCCCTATTTTTTTATCCTTTATTTTGAAACCGGGTCTCACGAAGTTGCGGAGGGCCTCACTAAGGAGAGAGAGAGAGAGAGAGAGAGAGAGAGAGAGAGAGAGAGAGACAGGGAGAGAGAGAGCAAGAATGCTGAGGCTGGCTGCGAACCCGGATCCTCCGATCTCCGCCTCCCAAAGTACTGGGATTACAAGCGTGCGCCACCACGCCCGGCCTAATGGAAGAATTTAAAGCTATAGAAGATTCCATGGTTTATGGTACTATTATTATTATTATTATTATTATTATCATTATTATTTTTTATTTTTGCAGTGTTGGGGATTGAATTCAGGGCTTCATGCATGCTAGGCAAACATTCTACCACTACCCTTTGGGTCCTACATGTATGCTTTTATGTTTTAAGCTGTATGGTTTTAACTTTTTTTGTTTTGGCACTGGGGATTGAACCCAGGGGCATTCTACTCTGAGCTATACCCCCAGCCCTATTTTTTTAATCTTTACTTTGAAACAGGGTATCGCTAGGTTAATGAGAGAGTCTCACTACTTGCTGAGGCTGTCCTCAAACCTGCAATCCTCTTTTTTTTTTTTTTGTGGTACTGGGGATTGAACCCAGGGGCATTCTACCTCTGAGCTACACCTCCAGCCCTATTTTTTATACTTTATTTTGAAAGTGGGTCTCACGAAGTTGCAGAGGCCTCGCTAAGTAGCTGAGGCTGGCCGCGAACTTGGATCCTCCGGTCTCCACCTCCCAAGTACTGGTATTACAAGTGTGTGCCACCACACCTGGCGGCACTGCAATCCTCTTGTCTCAGCCTCCCAGGTAGTGGCATTACAAGCGTGTGCCACCATGCCCAGCTTAGTTTTAGTTTTTATGCATAGCTCTATGATCCATCTCAAATTAATTTTTATGTGTGATGTGAAGTAGAAGGCTGGGAGTCTTTATTATTCCAGATGGATGTCTATTTAATTTTAATTTTATGGAAAATGGTTTTTTGAGATGAATTCTGTTCCTTGTAAACTTTTAATCAGAAATGTGATTGCTCAAACAGATTTTTGTCCTTCTGAAACCTTAAATGTTGAAGCTTCCTGCTCTATGAGGTGGTTGTTGTTTTCATTATTTCTACAAAGTTCCAATTTTCCTGGGCTAAATGCTAAATATCTGAATTTTGTAAGATTATGAGGTGTTTTTTGTCTATTTTTAGTCAATATCAAATATGACTGTGCATCAGGTAGCTGTCGTGAGGTTTTCTTCTTAGCAGTGTAGTTTTTCTCAGACCAAGTTTTCTTCTTTTATTTTGAATTAGGGTCTCAACTACGTTGCCTAGGCAGGGCCTGAACTTGCCTCAACCTCCCAAGTAGCCCAGGTATTTTTCAATTTCTAAAATCACAATCAGGATGTAATTTACAAGGCAGGGCTGAGACCTCTCCTCAATGCTGTTGATGCAGCTTTACTGATTTCATTAGCATATTGTCATAATCCCAGGTGTTTTGAAATTCTCAGATATTCGGTAAGAAAAGTAGAAGCAATATTCTCATCGCTCACTCCAAGAATACTCTGTGGTCCTGCAGTGGACTGGTGTACTTCTAAACTCAATACTCATTATTCTTTGAATACTTTTTATTTACTAATAGCATGTGTTATTAGGAAAGTATACTTGGGCGGCTGAGACAGGAGGATTGCAGGTTCGCGGTCAGCCTCAGCTACTTAGTGAGGCCCTCTGCAACTTAGTAAGACCCTGTTTCAAAATAAAGAATAAAAAATAGGGCTGGGGGTGTAGCCCGGAGGTAGAAGGCCCCTAGGTTCAAAAGAAAAGTATAGACAACATATAAAAAGGAAGGAAGGAAGGAAGGAAGGAAGGAAGGAAGGAAGGAAGGAAGGAAGGGAGAATCCTCACCATGTCATAGACCAGCCTGAGGGCACACAGGCCTGGAATCTCATTACTCATTTGCTTCTTTTTCCTTTTTCAACATTGGGGATTGAGCTGGGGGCCTCAAGCACACCAGGTTCTACCGCTGGGCTCCACCCAGCCCCATTTCTTCCTGTTCATCTTGGAGACGCTGAGGACTTCCCAAACTTCCCACTTTGCCATTAAGATATTTAACCTCCCCTTTAGAACAGTCATGTGCAGAAAATTGTTTAACAACTGGCTTTCTGGGGACTAAAAGCCCCAAATTTTAGCATTTGCCTAGTTTGTGGTGTAAATACTTCTACCTTGGCTGATTTCAACTTTCCAAGATGACATCAACAGATTGGCAAAATTCACAAAAATGTAATAATCTGTCCTAGCGAGCAGGCAGAGACTCCAGTTCACCAATGTATTGAATTCACCAAGGCTAAGCCACAAGGTCTTGGATGGGGTTTCTTTTATATGATTCTTGATACATCGAAGTAAAACACTCCATCTCTAGACTGAAGGCAGTGCTTCATCCATGAAACCACATTATTGTCTCGAAGAGGACAGGGCATGAGTTATTTCTATTATCTTAACAAACTTAAATGGTGCCATCAAAGAAAATTTGAAGGAATCCATGTGTTCAGTCTGTTATTTTATTATTTATTTTTGTGGTACTGGGGATGGAACCCAGAGGCATTCTACCTCTGAACTATACTCCCAGCCCTTTTTAAAATTTCTTTTCTTTTGAAACAGGGTCTTAGTAAGTTGTGGAGGTCACTAAGTTGCTGAAACTGGCTGCGAACCTGTGATCCTCCTGTCTCAGCCTCCCAAATCCTGAGATTACAGGCGCATGTCACCATGCCCGGCTCAGTCTGTTATTTTAGACTTAGTGAGTTCCATTTCTTCAGAGACTGAAGAGGAGAAGAAGAGATCTTTCTTTAGGTAGTCAGATATTGGGTGTCCTGTGTACTTATTCACGGTAGTATAGTAGTTCTTCCTTATCCACAATTTCAGTTACTCGAGGTCACCATGGTTTGAAACCATTAAGTGGAAAATTCCAGAAATAAACAATTCCCAAGTTTTAAATTGTGTGCTATTGTTAATACCATGATGAATTCCCGTGTCCTCCTGCCTGGGATAGGAATCCTCCCTCTGTCCAGCAGACCCATCTGGTCTCTGCCGCACACCTGTTAATCACTTAGCAGCCATCTTGGTTTTCAGAGCAACCGTTGTGCTATCATGGGGCTTGTGTTCAAGGAACTCTCATTTTACTTCATAATGGCCCCAACGCACAAGAGTGACGATGATGGAGATGTGGATTTACCAAAACCAAGCCATATAAAGTACTTCCATTAATAGCCGGGCGTGGTGGCGCACGCTTGTAATCCCAGTACTTGGGAGGCTGAGACAGGAAGATCTGGGTTTGCGGCTAGCCTCAGCTACTTAGTGAGACCCTGTTTCAAAATAAAGAATAAAAAATAGGGCTGAGGGTGTAGCCCGGAGGTAGAATGTCTCTGGGCTTAATCCCCGGTACCGCCAAAGAATAAAAAAAATAAATAAAGTACTTCCATTAAGTGAAAAGTTGAAAGTTCTCAAGAATAAGAAAAGGAAAGTAAAATCATCTGCCAGGGTTGCTGAGATCTGAGGTTGAGTCTTCTATCTGTAAAATTGTGAAGAAGGAAAGAAAATTGTGGGAGTTTTTTAGTTACATCTCAAACTGCAAAAATTATAGCCACAGTGTGTGATAAGTGCTCATTTAAGATGAAAAAGCACTACATTTGTGTACGTACAGGAAAAAACATAGCGTCTTAAGATTCAGTACTGCCTGGGGTTTTAGGCATCCTCTGGGGTCATAGGTCATGTCCCCTACAGGTAACAGGGACTGCTGTATCGCTAATACTTCATACAAAGCTTGGCATGTGTGTGCCCAATGAGGAAAGAAACAAATGAGATTTTAGTAGCATGAATTTCTTTTTCCCTCTTCACAATTTCATGGATGGAAGATCTTAGCAGCCTCAGTATATGTTTTTTTTTTTTTTATCCTTTGTTGAATGAGTAAGTTCAGGAGAGTTCACTTAGAAGTCATCTGGGCTGACGCGGTTTTAAAGGATGGCTTTCTCAAAAGATGAACTGTTAGCATGAGCCATCGCCTCGAGAGCGGCGAGGTAAAGCTGGGCATGGTGGCGCGCCCCTGCAATCCTCATATTTGGGAGGCTGAGATGGGAGAATTGCAGGTTTGAGGACAGCCTCAGCAATGTAGCGAGACTCTCAGCAACCTCACAAGACCCTGTTTCAAAATTAAAAAATAAAAGAGGGTTGGGGGTGTAGCTCAGAGGTAGCATGACCCTGAGTTCAATCCTCAGTAGCACACAACACACAAACACACACACACACACACACACACACACATGGAATGACAAGATAAGATAAAAGACCAACAACCTATATACCATGCTGTTGACCCATATACCATGCTGGATAAACATTTCTGTTCCACTTTGAAATACTAGAAAGCTGATTTAGGGAGTCTACATGTTCTCGGTGGTAGGACCTTTCCTAGAATCGGTGGCCTAGAGGCCAGTCCTCCGTTTATAACTTACATACCCACTTTGTTCTCTGCAAGTCCCTAACTTAGCATGTTTCTCAGCTCTTGCATTTGGGGGGGCATTCTACCTCTGAGCTACACCCCCAGATCTTTTTATCTTTTATTTTGAAACAACGTCTCGCTAAGTTGTTGAGGAAGCTCACTAAGTTGCTGAGGCTGGCCTCCAACCTGTGATCCTCCTGTCTCAGTCTCCCAAGTACTGGGATTACAGGCGTATATCTGTAACCACACCCGGCTTCAGCTCTTGCATTTGTGCATAAATTAGAATGTTAGAGAGATCTCCAGGTGAATGTCCAAGCCACGTCACCACCATCGGAGATCACAAACGAAACCCAAACCCACCAAGACAAATGCAAAGTTCCCAGAGACATATGCCTGGCCACGCAAATCCACAACCGCGTGTGTTTGTGCATGGACGTGTGTCGTGTGCTGTGGGGACTAGCACCTGAAGACTTCCATCCTTGCTTTTTTGGGGCAGGGAGTGCTGGGGATCTTATTTATTTTTTATTTTTGAAACAGTCTCAGCAATGTAGTAAGACTCTCAGCAACCTAGAGAGACCCTGTTTCAAAACAAAAAAAATTAAAAGGGCTGGGTGTGTAGCTCAGAGGTAGAATGCCCCTGGGTTTAATCTCCAGTAACACACACACACACACACACACACACACATACACACACGGGTTGGAGAGCAGTCGAGCCTCCTCTGAAGAATGTCCTCCTTCTAAGCCTGCAGACTCCATGTAGAACAGTCAGGAGTTGCAAACTGTCCAGTATCAGTTGCATGACACTTCTATGCATAGTCAATGCTCGAATAACAGGTGTTAATACTGTTCCAGAACCAGTCTCTGGAAGTTAGCAAGAGAGATGCATGAACAGTTCTTCTCCCAAATAATTTAACATTCTATTTGTCTACAGGAGTCATAGAGAATCACAGGGTACTTGCTCTCAGTGGGAAGGGCTGCTGCCACCTGGAAGGTGGTTTTGTGTCGACGACGGTGCCTGAGAAGCGCAGGTGTGCTGGAGCACCTCTCAAACTCATGTTACTCTGTTTTGCACAGGTCACAACTACCCAATAGTTTCTGCTCTGCTCTGCGGGGCCGGGTTTTCCTCTCAGGGGTCTACCCCACTCCTGTCCTCTTGTTCAGGCGTCTGACCTCGTCCTATGGCGGAAGAGGGGGCCTTCAGGGCAGACACAGTCAGAGAGAGCCCGAGTCAGAGGGGAGGAAGCAGGCTCACCCTCTCCCATTGAGAGCATCTATGTCCGTGCCCGCATCTGCGGTAGACTGCTTCGGGTCAGAATGGTAGTCCAGGGGTCGAACTTCTGGAAAAAGAAGAGCCAGGGATGCCCGGTCTAACGGACCCAGGGGTGGACAGTCTGAGTGGGTCCTAGAGCCCGAGCCACTGACTTTGTGTGGCTTCTCATGCCACCGAGGGAATGCTGGGTGGACAGGGCCCTGGGCAGGAGGACAGAGGGAGGACCAGATACATACACTTTATATCAAAACATTTAAAAGTTATAAATCAAGACTTCAAACTGTTATGTAAAATATGTTCTATTCTCCTACCACGACAGGTGTGCCTCCATAAGGACTTGGAAGGCCCCATTTCAGTTTAGTTTTCAGAATCCTTAGTGTTTTGGACCTGAGGGTGGGGACACGGGGTGTCCCTGAACGTGCCTCATGGTTTGTCCCTCCTCTCTCCCCTCGGACAGCTCCCTTGAGACCTCAGCTCTCATGGCCGACCTCTGCCCCTCCCTCGTGGACTCAAGATTGGTGCAACCCTTTGCCCTGTCCACTCCTTCCTCCATGGGGAGGGGCGGGGCTTAACCCGGGTCTTGGGGCCTCGTGGGTGGCAGGCAGCATCATCACAGGGCTCACCCCAGAAAGGACATGGCTTCTCTTTCTCTACTGCTTTTGGTCTTTTCCTGCTATCACCTAATCTTGGTTTGCAGGAGCGTAAGGTTCAGTTGGGAGTGGTAGCCCGTGCCTGTACTCCCAGTACTTGGGAGGCTGAGACAGGAGGACAGCAAGTTCAAGGCCAGCCTCAGCGACTTAGCGAAACCATTTCAAAATAAAAAATTAAAAGGGCTGGAGGTATAGCTCGGAGGCAGAATGCCTGTGGATTCAATCCCCGGTACCAAAAAAAGTACAAGGTTCAGTCCTGCGTGTTCCCTTGTGACACTCTGAGAAAGCAAACGGACCTAGATTCAGCAGTCTACATTTTACGTGTCTGTTACTACATCGCATGCTATGTGGCATCTCTAAAACATGAAGCTCCCTGCGTGTTATGTCAAGCTTCAGGTGCTAGAAGCTTCTATTTTAACCAAGGCTTTCTCCCTAGACCCTATTCTTCAGTTAGGCCCTGTTTTCCTAGCTAGGAGTATTTCTGGAAGCTTCTATTTTAACCAAGGCTTTCTCCCTAGACCTTATTCTTCTGTTAGGCCCCGTTCTCCTAGCTAGGAGTATCTCCCTGCTAGCACTTTTCTTTCTTGTTTCCCGTTTTTATGATTATTTTCCACCCCTTTATTATTTCATCGAGGTGTACAAAGAGGGTAGACAAAAGTAGAGTCCTTCTGTTGAAGGATTTGCACATTATTTCTGGATCGCAGCTATTTGTTTTGTCTGATTCCAACCCAAATAAAAAGACACCAAACAGTAAGGGTTTGTGGAGTCCTTGTCTTGCTTCCTTCTCCTTCTGGACTCAGAAATGTCTACAAAAAGCATAAGCAGCACTCATTTCTGGTTTCTTTCTCTCAAATTTCGCTTTCAGCGCTGGCTTTCCACTTCACATTCCGTTCCTCTGAAGTCCGCGCCGCGTCTGTTAACGACAATGCCAGGCCCGGGAGCTCGCACATCAATCACCCGTGGTTCTGGCCCAAAGCTCCCTCGCCTCCTTCCCTGTCCCCACACCTACGCGGCGCGGGCGGCGGGGCCTTAATGACTTCAGCAGCTCCCGAATGTCTGGGCACGGCCACTGTCTGCCTCAACCCCACCACCTGCAGGCTGGCACCGACGGGGCGGCCCTGCTGCGGTTCTGATCCAGTTGAATGTGTTCCCCGACGTCCATGTGGTGAAACTTAGTCCCCAGGGTGAGGCGTTAAGAGGGTGGAAACTATCTGACTATGGGGTTAAGAGGTGGGGCCTCTGGGAGGTGATTAAGATAGATGAGGTCTAACCCCCAACTGAATCCTGGTGGAAGATTTTATTTTATTTTATTTATGGCTCTGGGGAATAAGCTCAGGGTCACACACTGTGATAGTTGGTCTGGTTTGTCAAGTTGACCCACTTAAGATCATGTGACTTTGGTTGTGTAACAGCAGATTGAACCGGAAGTCCTGCCCTAAATGTGGGCAGTAAGCCAGGCGTGGTGGCTCATGCTTGTAATCCCAGTACTTTGGGAGGCGGAGACCGGAGGATCCGGGTTCCCGGCCAGCCTCAGCTCGCTCTCTCTTCTGTTTCTCTCACTCTGTCTCTCTCTCTCTCTCTCTCTCTCTCTCTCTCCTTAGTGAGGCCCTCCGCAACTTTGTGAGACC
>PVJS01031730.1:0-23214 GCA_004027185.1 Glis glis | reverse complement strand
TGTGTGTAATACAGGAATATATAAATCGTTTCTACAATTCTCCCAGTCCCTTGCTTATTATATATATATAGACATATTTATATGTTTGTATATGTATGTGCATACTACAGGAATACATAAATCATTCCTATAATTCTCCCAGTCCCTTGCTTATTTCATATGTATATACATATATATGTGTGTATGTGTGTATATATATATATATATATTCATATACACACACACATACATCTATGTGTGTGTATAATGCAGGAATACATAAATCATTTCTATAAGTCTCCCAATCCCTTGATTATACATATATATATATATACACACACACACACACATTTGTTTATATGTGTGTGTGTATAATACAGGAATACATAAATCATTCCTATAAATTCTCCCAGTCCCTTTTTTCCCCCTTTCCTCAGGCCTACACTCTGATGTAGGTTTTTTCCAACCCTAAACCCAGAAAGCAGTGTGATGCTATTATTCCTGACACTGATCACACATTGCTTTGGGCAGCAGGATTTCCACTGTTAAGGACTCACTCAGGACAGCTGGACAGTCTTGTCACCCAAGAAACTCACAGGCAGGCCTGCGCGGAAGGACAGAAGGGAGGGCAAAGGGGAGCCATGAGGTCTCTAGACAGAAGCATAGCACGACTTAAGCTTGAGAAGCTGAAAGTCACTTAAGTCAAAGAGAAGCCTTTACACTGGGAAGTTTGAGCCAAGATTTCAGTCCCTTAATGTGTGTGTGAATGTTAATAAGCTCAGTATAGGGTTAGGATTAAACTATAGGGTCTTGGTAAAAACTATAATACTGACAATGAACAATAGGGTTTTTTTTCTTTCTTTTTTTTGGTACTAGGGATTGAACCTGGGGGCATTCTACCTTCAAGCTACAGCCCCAGCCATTTTTATTTTTTATTCGGAAACAGGGTCTCACTAAGTTGCAAAGGGTCTAAGTTGCTGAGGCTGGCTTCAAACCTGTGATCCTCCTGTCTCAGCCTCCCTCCCAAGTACTGGGATTACAGGCGTGAGCCACTAAACCGGGTTTAGATACTCTTTAACAAAACAAGAGAAGAAAAACTGTAGCATTTTGATTTGGTAAAATAATGACAATGTCACTGTATTGCTGATTAAATGCTTACCCTTGATTAAATGCCTAATTACCTTGCAGGACCAGAACTACACAATTGTCAAATCTGCTCCATTTGCATTGATTGGATCTTATTTTTATTGCCACGTAGACTGTTCCGGAATATTCAGTTCTTGTTGGCAGCTGACAGGGCATAGTCACTTGTTCACATCCAGAATTGATAGGGTCATATTTGTCAGGGTGACCCAGTCAAAAAGTATAAATTGTCAATACCTCATTTCAAACTAATGATTAGACTTATCAAAGAGTCAGATAACTTCCCAACTAATTCTTGCTCCATAATAGATATGTGATTATATATATTTATGTCCAATAATTTTCCAAATTCCATTAATAATTTGTACTAAAAAGCAATGGAAGGAGCTGGGCGTGGTGGCACAGGCCTATAATCCCAGCACTTGGGAGTCTGAGAAAGGAGGATCATAGGTTTGAAGCCAGTCTCAGCAACTTCATGAAGCTCTCAGCAACTTGGTGAAACTGTTTCCAAATAAAAAATAAAATGAGCTGGGGGTATAGCTCAGAGGGAGAACCTCCCTAGGTTCAATCCCTAGCACCACAAAAAAGAAAAAAGAAAGAAAGTAATGAAAGGAAAATATCCACTGGTTTGCTCTCTGTACAACTTCTACTTAGCTATTAAAGAGTGTTTTTGTTTTTGGTTTTGGTTTTTTTTTGGCGGTACTGGGGATAGAACCCAGGGGCATTCTACCTCTGAGCTACACCCCCAGCCCTATTTTTTATTCTTTATTTTTGAAACAGGGTCTCACTAAGTTGTGGAGGGCCTCACTAAGTAGCTGAGGCTGGCTCCAAACCTGCAATCCTCCTGTTTCAGCCTCCCAAGTACTGGGATTACCAGCGTGTGCCACCACACCTGGCTTAAAGAGGTTTTCAAAGACTACTAAGTTTCCATTAGTCACTGACCCCCAAGCACATTCAGCCTGTCAACAATCTCACCCATCCTGACAAGGACTTTGCCACATGCTTTCACTCTCTGGCAGCAATTCAGCCGCTTACTCCGGATGAGATGTTAAAGTGACCATGTACCAGTAGACCCACCTACCTGCGGTACTCTATCTGAGGGGACCCAGTATTACTAAAATTTAATTCATTTTTATTGTATTGACAGGGAAAATAGACCAGTTTAGCAGAAGACAATCAGAGAATGGCTTGGGACAGAAGTGTCTGCTATATTTTGGGAAATATGAGGAAAAGAAAAGAAAGGTAGAGAAAAAAAAAGGGAAAGAGAAAGGATTAACTTAGCAGATTCTTTTACAAAAAGCAAACAAGGAAGTAAGAAGTCCATTGTCTTCTTCCTCCCAATCCTTTTCCACAAAATGCTTAAACACAAAACTCTTTAAACCTAACTTTCTCCATGTAGATGCCCAGGGCATAAACATACACCTGCAGAAGCAGGGGAAAACGAATTCTCACTATGCTGTTCCTCTTGTGGAAAAGAAATTAAATCTTTTTACTCCTACATAAATCTAAAAAGGGCTATCGCCTATGGGTTTCCAACTGCTAAATGGGGCTCTTTATCACTTAACATGCTATAACGCGCTTTACTTAGAATCTCCTTACAACTGGTTTCGTGAGAGCCAAATGAAATAGGTTGGAACTGTTAGCTCTCCGCCATTCTTTGAGATTATAGTAGAGTCGAATGGATGACTCAAGTCACACAGCGGGTCCTACGGTCACCACGCCCCTGTTCCTATTGACTAATGTAAGTTACTCCGACGTAAAATGTAAAATACTTCTGAATAAGAAGCTTGAGGTAACGACAATGCACAGTGGAAAAATCTATACGTCTAAGATTTGCAAACATCCAAAATGCAAAGATAATATTTGGGAGTGTTAGGGAAGAGAATTAATTGATTTGGGAGAGGGTAACAGTCAGTAAATGTGCATATATTTTATAGTATATTTTGAGTGCAAAAAACATAGAACCTACTTTAGGCCTATAAAACATCTTACTCAAGGAAACACATGTTTAACCATCCACCACTGATCAAAAATAATTTTTAAAAAAATATTTCAGCTGGGCATGGTGGTGCATGCTTGTAATCCCAGTAAGGCTGAGGCAGGAGGATTGCAGGTTCACGGCCAGCCTCAGCGACTTAGTGAGGTCCTCCGCAACTTAGTGAGACCCTGTTTCAAAATAAAGAATTAAAAATAGGGCTGGGGTGTAGCTCGGAGGTAGAATGCCCTGGGTTCAATCCCCAGTACCGCAAAAAAAATATTTATATATATATTTGTAATTCTATACCCACGCTTGACTTGATCTAGATTGCAAATTATCGCTCTTCTATAATAAGGAGGCCTTTACATTTGAAGCAATGCTAAAAATCCTTCTTATCTGCTTGTTACGCTCTGGTCCTAAAGGCCCAGGGAGGAAAGAGGTGCAAGGTTCTCAAGTGTGTGTACTAAGTGCTGTATCTCCTTGAACAAAACAGAGGTTGAGGCTTGAGCTGCAAATAAACCTCAGTGCCTCCAGGAGGCTCCAGCCTGGAGCGAAGGCTGCTACAATTAGAGGACCTGAAAAAGGCAGTTTGAAGCACTGAGAGAAACTTGAAATGAGCAGGAGCTCTGTCTCTCCACCCAGGGCTGTGAGCAGAGTGAATCCAGATGTGGCAATAGGGCCTCACTCTTAATTCCCATTTACTTACGAAGCAGTGACTGTGGATCTTAATCTAGTTTCCTGAGTAAGTTTTCTTAATTGCAAACACATATTGCCAGCTCTAATTAATTAACTTTCTGATGCCTCTCAATCTTCTGCAGACATTCTCAACCCAGGGTGATTTTGCTCCCCTCTCCCCAATGACATTTAGCAATGTCTGGGAACATTTTGGATTGTCATAACTGGGGGTAGAGGGGTGCTATTGGAACCTAGTGGGTAGAGATCAGAGATGCAGCTAACCATCCTATAATACACAGGACAGCTCCCCACAACAAAGAATTATGCAGACCAAAATGGCAAGAGTGCTGAGGTTTTACTGTTAGACTATGCACCTAGGTTGCAATTTATTTCTAAATCCATGAGGTTTCAGTTTCGGGATCTGTTGTTATTGCTGTTGTTTTGAGACAGGGTCTAGCTAAGTTGCTGAGGCTGGCCTCACACTTTCAATCCTCCTGCCTCAGCCTCCCAAGTAGCTGGGAGTATAAGCACACAACATCGCACCTGGCTCTGATGCATGAGTTTATTAATATCACTAATACAATGCATAAGAAACTTAAAGGATAAAGTTTTGCGTTATTTTTTTCCTGTGCTTTATTTCACTAAATTCAATACCTAAATTTTCATGCTTCTGACTTATAAATAATTGGGGGTGGGGGGTTCCTGGGGATTGAACATAGGACCTCGCACATGCCAAGTATGTGCTCTACCACTGAGCTACACCCCCAGCCCCTGTACATAATTTTTAAAACATAAAATGCTTTGATTCTATAATCTAATTTTTATTGTGATGATTAAAGTGGGGAAAAAATGCTAGTGTTAAAGTTAGAGAAATTCTGGCTCTGGAGAGCATTCGGAGCCTGTTTTTCTAAGGGCCTGAACACTAAGTGAATTGTGTTACGCAGGTCTCAGGTCTGCAGAACACATAGGCAGGCGAGACGCTGAAGTGCAAAGAACTAACCCAGCTCTAAGCTCTTCCGAATATCAGCCTAATAATACCCACCTTTCCTCTAAGGGATTTTAAAGGAAAAGGCAATTTTACATATTGTCCCTTACATAAAGGACTTAACACTCAGACCTGGGGGCATTTTAAAGAGCAGCTTCTCCAACCTCTTAATTTGTGCATTTTAACTAGATTCAGTACTTTCTAACAAAAGAATAAAAGGCCAAGTTCCTCAGGATTTGTCTAGGTCACCAAGTGGCTCAGTTGTGATATTAGTCTTAAAACCTAAGTCGATTTTCTTTTAGACCTATCCAGTTTTGCATAGTTGACCTTAAAATTCACATTCAGTAAGAACCAACTTTCTTAAAGGATTTTTAACTCTAATTTTTTTTAATTTTGTCATCTTTTTCCTAAAATATTCTTACCCTTGATCTCAATAGCTCCTCTCCTGTCTCCCTAATTAGCATGTAGAATACATCTTAATTTTTACTAAAGGTCCAAGACTTAAAAATGATATTTTGAGCACTGGTTCTTGACACTTAAGGATATTTAGTTCAAATGCTCTACTGATTAACTTAAATTTTGATGCATAGAAAATACAGGATTTGAGAAAAAGAAGGTTACATTTCACCAAAATCTCTTAAAGCAAAACAGGTAATATAACAGAAGACCAGACTAGAAGAGGCAAAAAAAAAAGAAGGGAAAAACAAAATAAACCTCTTCCTTTCTTTTTAACCAAACTATAGGAATGTTCCCAAGGACGTCTTGTAGGGTATTAACAGGTATCATACATAAAAGGATGCCATGATCTGGGAAATGGCCCCACGTCCCCTCCCCATCGCCATCCCTCAAGGACTCGGTCAGTCACACTCTGGCAGATGAGGCTCCAAAATGTGGCTCACTATTATATCCCAATATTTCCCAAACTTAGGAGGACCAGAGTGCTTTTATATAACCTCTATGAAGCTATCTTATTCCGTCCATTCTGTTACCATTTTATTTGAATTCATTTTAGCAGCTGATCCAAAGTCCACCAGCTTGATGTGTCCAGTCCGGTCGATGAGAATGTTCTCTGGCTTGATGTCTCTGTAAGAAAATCAGGACCCTGGGTTAGCGTTGTCTTCTCCATGCCAATCAGC
The DNA here is from genome assembly GCA_004027185.1 of Glis glis. Classification (NCBI taxonomy): domain Eukaryota; kingdom Metazoa; phylum Chordata; class Mammalia; order Rodentia; family Gliridae; genus Glis; species Glis glis. The sequence goes on along the minus strand of PVJS01031730.1, from coordinate 17,318 downwards.
ACACAACTGCTAACCCAGGATTTCAACTCAGTCAGGAAGCTTGGCATATGTATTCTGCTATACACACCTTCCTTAGCAAGGGATACAAATAATTAGCATATATTTCACAAAACAAATTTAATTTTAAAAAAAAGGAAGAAAGAGAAAGGAAAGGAAGCTAATTCGTGTTATCAGATGGATTATTTCCTCTTGAGACACACATTTCACATTACAAAAACTAAGGTCAAAAGAAGCTAAGGAACTTGCTCAAGGTTATGCAGCTAGCCAGTGGGGAAGCTGGGTCTTTTCTCCAGATTTTGTGATTTCTGGTCTATCCATGGTTGCATTCCTACAACATTCTCAGATATACGTAAAACGGTAGATGAGTGAGGATTCTGTGGAACACTTCTGTAAATTACTAACAGGTGCAATTAGAAGTATGCTATGGTTTGGATCTTGAGGGTCCCCCAAAGGCCCACACATTAAAGGCTTGGTCCCGCGCATAGCACTCTTGGGAGCTGGTAGAACCTTTGTGAGGTGGGGCCTAAGTGGAAGGTCTGCAGGTCACTGGGGGCTTGCCTTTGAAGAAGGTTATCAGACCCTGGTCTCTTGCTCTCTTTTCTGCTTTCTGGCCATGAAGTAGGAGGTGTGACTCCACCATGTGCTTTTGTATTGATGTACCACCTCATCATAGGCCCAAAGCAAGGGAGTCATCAGTCATGGGCCAAAACCTCCAACACCATGAGGCAACATAAGCCTTTTCCTTTCTGATCTGATTACCTTGAGTATTTGATACCGTGACGGGACGCTGACACGTGTACAGTACAACTCCACGAGTTTCTTTTCCTAGGTGGTAGTCAGTTCCTTCTGTAAATCAAATTCAGCTTTCCTACCATATAATCCAATGAACCCATGCAAGGTTCCTGCTCCTATTAGCTACATCTGTCAGCCAGTACCAGATCTTACGGGCAAACCTGAGAACATTACAATTCTAGATCTATTTCACTGTGGAATGGGGAAGCTGAAAGATCTGCCATTTTGGAAAGTTTACTTTCAACGGATTATAGGTAAGACTAGCTAAAAATTGGATGAAGCATTATTTTGATCCTGGAATCATTCATCCGTTCATTTCCGCGCAGGAACTCTTCAGTGATACAGATAAATTCTCAGTATGCTACTAAGGAGTCTCACTTACCGATGTACATATCCCATCTGGTGAATGCTGTGAACAGCCAAAATCAGTTCAGCTAGGTAAAACTGAATCATATTTTCATCTAATTGGTCCTCATATCTATTCAACAGTGACAGCAAATCCCCTCCAGGCTGATATTCCATGACCTGTATAGAATGCCAAAGTTATTAATTTTTCACACACCCAAAAGAAAGGGAATGCCTCAATTAGATCCTCAAATATCTCCTGACGTGTTATAATTACAATGTCTCCACAAAGCAACGAAGATGTGTGAGACATAGTGTAAGGCATAGGATTAGGTCCTTGCCCTACAGAAATTACATCTGTTACCCAAGAGAATCAATATAATGAAAGACTAGTCCCAGACACCAGGCGCAATGTTTGCAAGGCAAAGCCTGAAGAGTTGAATTAATTCCACCTACTCCCCCACCCACCCAAGTTAATGCCCCAGACACTCCTAGGATGAGGTACACAGTACAGATGGATATTCCTGGAGGGCAACGATCTCTCTTACATCCTTTTTGTATTCCCCTCATCACCCAACAGAATATAGGAGGCCTGCAGTAAATGTGATACAATCTTTTCCTTTTACAGTTAGCATAGAAGGCAACTGATAGTCTCCATTAAAAATTAAGTTATGAATATATACACTTTGACCTAGTAATTCCACTTCTAACAATTTATTTTCCAGGTACTTACAATAGTTTGCAGATAGATAAATAGATTCACTGCAACACTGTTTATAACAGAAAATAAAACAAAGAAAGAAACTTGGAAATCATCCAAATATCTATCCATAAGAGACTGACTAAATTATGATATATCAAAATCATGGGATATGATGCAGACATTTAAAACAAATAGATTCCATCTACTCATACTACCATGGAAAGCCATCTGTGGTAACATAAAGTGATATCCTTATAGGATAAACTATAACCTCTTTTTTATGAGAAAAAAGTTATCACATTTGTTAGTGGATATAGGAAAAAATCCAAGAGAAAAATATAAAGCCTCAGGTAAGATATTTGATTAACAAAAACAATTTTTTTTTACTGCAAGGAAATGAAATCCTTCCTCCTTTTGATGATAACCAGGTGTGATATTCCTGCATCAACACATGACCTTGAGCCCAGTTAACCTATGTGGCTTCAGACTCCACCTGGAGACTTCACCTCTCTGCCTTTCAGTTTTATCCTCTGTAAAATCAGGATAAGACTAATCTCCTTGCAGCACTGTGTGAGGATTAAGCAAGCCAAGGTCCTCAGAGGTCCTGGCACGGAGCCTGGCACCCACAGGAGTTCCTCGACTGCCATTTAATCCCTGTACCGAAAGGTTCTCTTCTGTATGGAGAGAAGACGTGACCCATTTTGACCACTGCTGCAACCATGTTAACCCTTATGGAGTTCTCCTGTCCTTTGCTCTGATTTCCCATTCATTTATTCATTCATTCATTCATTCATTTATTTGAGGATTGAACCCAAGGGCATTCTACCTCCGAGCTACACCCCCAGCCCTATTTTTTGTTCTTTCTTTTGAAACAAGGTCTCACTAAGTTGCGGAGGGCCTCACCAAGTAGCTGAGGCTGGCCGTGAACCTAGATCCTCCAGTCTCAGCCTCCCTAGTACTGGGATTACAAGTGTGCGCCACCACGCCCGGCCTGATTTCCCAATTTATTGGTCATGCTATAAATGTCTTTTATGTTGTATCCAATGCTTTCTGGAAAATGTCAGGATTCAAACATATGTCTTTCAAAAAAGACTAAACCTAAGCCGGGCGTGGTGGCGCACGCTTGTAATCCCAGTACTTTGGGAGGCGGAGACGGGAGGATCCGGGTTCACGGCCAGCCTCAGCGCGTGCTCACTCGCTCTCTCTTTCTCTCTCTCTCTCTATCCCTGTCTCTCTCTCTCTCTCTCTCTCTCTCTCTCTCTCTCTACTTAGTGAGGCCCTTCGCAACTTCGTGAGACCCGGTTTCAAAACAAAGTATAAAAAATAGGGCTGGGGGTGTAGCTCGGAGGTAGAACGCCCCTGGGTTCAATCCCTGGTACCGCAAAAAAAAAAGACTAAATCTACCAAACACTATATTCCAGAAACCAATCTGGGGATGTGAATCCTCACTATTATCCTCCAAACTCCTGTTTTCCTTTAGTGCAGAATTGGAAGAAAGCTCTAGACTCATGTGCAGCACATATCCCTAAAGGCCCCAGGCTGATCTAGTGAAGACTCTAGGAAGTCTGCCCAGTACCAGGTCAACCCGAACTAGATATCCCTGGGAAATCCAAGGACTTGCACGTCCTTCCTGAGGGTCCCTGGTAACCTGGGAGTCCACCCCATTCACCTGGTTTCTTACACTCAACCAGACACTGGAAAATTGCATTTGAAGGGTAAGATTCCATTTGCAAGAATCAATTTGAAAACGAATTGATTTATGAACTAACAAGAAGAACAATGCTTAGAAGGGGAGCACCTAACATACATACTTTATTTCCCCCAAAATCACAGCAGTCGTAAGCTACTTGTTCCAGTCCTGGAACCCAGAGAAGCCACCTGGTTGCCTATAACTCACCCACTCACCCCAACCTGGTTCTCCACAGGCCCTGAGTATGTGGGTGAGTGCTAATTCATACGTCTGTTTTAAATATATACTGCCATTAAAAAGGTCTTAAATACCAAAAAAAATTCACAGATAATAACAGAAGTATTCATACTTTTAGAACTGAAATGCCTTAAATAAGAACAATGTATATTTATGTCAACACACATAGTTATGAATTTCCTATGGCTCTATAAAAATACAAAAAATAGAACAGCTTTTTAAGGCTGAAAAAGTCAAATCTCTACCAATCACTGGCAACTTCTAAGAGCTCAAAAACTGACCACTACTTGGTACTTAGTGTCTATTCCTGAAATTCAGTTTGTTATGAGCAAAAGAACAGTTTAGAAAATAAAAAACATCTCTTAAAAAGGCAAAAAAGAAGCTGGACGTGGTGGCGCATGCCTGTAATCCTAGTACTTGGGAGGCAGAGACAGGAGGATGGCAAGTTTGAGGCTAGCCTCAGCAATTTATTAAGACCCTGTTTCAAAATTTAAAATAATTTTTAAAAGGGCTGGGGGTATAGCTCAGAGGTAGAATGTTCCTGGGTTCAATCCCCAGTACCATAAAAAAAGGGCAAAAAGATATGTATTCTTCGCTCCTATTCAAAAGATTCCCATCCACACTTAGATTAGTCTTTTCAGTGGGCCAAACAACTTTCCATTTCTTCAAAAACCAGGGTTGAATGATAAAACAATCAACAAAAAGTTACAATGGCTACTAACCAATATACTCCACAATGTGGGGTCAAAATAGATATACTAAATGACAAATGTCTAAATAGACTGGGTGGGTCCTTATCAGAGAAACTAATCAAACTTGACCCACCAACACAATTTCAGATTGCCATATTAAAAATTCTAATTGTGCACCATTAAGAGAATTCAGTTTGGACATTTACTGAGTAAATTTGGCTATCCCAAGATGTTATCCATTTTCCAAAACTATACGACAGGGTATAGTTGCTCACCCTAGAATACATGGAGCCCATGGGGAAGATGGTTTGTGTGAAGCCAACTGCTGTTGAGTTTAGAGATACAATGAAGGAACAGGAATGGGGGGCTTTGAGAAACACTTTTGGACTGTTAAAAATGGTGCCAAATCAAGAGGTTCCACAAGCATCAAGTCACAAACAAAGAATCTTCAAGTCTGCATAGCAGATGACTTGCTGTGAACCAAAGACCAGGGTCAACATCAACAGAACATCATGAACCAATTAAGGACAAAGTCGTCACCTAGGTTGTGCCAGGTAGTCCATACACTGCATTAGTTTTGTCCAAAAATGTGACTCTGAGCTTGGCGTGGTGGCACTTGTAATCCTAGTACTTGGGAGGCTGAGACAAGGAGGATCGCAGGTTTGCAGCCAGCCTCAGCTACTTAGTGAGGCCCTCAGCAAGTTACTGAGACCCTGTTTCCAAATAAAAAATAAAAATAGGGCTGGGGGTGTAGCTCAGAGGTAGAATGCCCCTGGATTCAATCCCCAGTACCGGAAAAAAAAAAAAAAAGCTGGGCGTGGTGGCGCACGCTTGTAAACCCAGTACGTGAGAGGCTGAGACAGGAGGATTGCAGGTTCTAGGACAGCCTCGGCAAATAGTGAGAATCTCATTAGCCTAGCAAGACCCTGTTTCAAAATAAAAATAAAATAGGGCTGGGGATGTAGCTTGGAGGTAGAATGCACCTGGGTTCAATCCCCAGTGTCACCAAAAAAAAAACAAAGTGACTCTGTTCCTGACTTTATGACTCAGAGATGCCCAGTGAGGAAATGATTCCCCTCTCCCCTCCAAAAATGTGGCTTCTAATCCAAGAAGACGGTATGTAAGTCCTCTAAAGCATAGTTTCCCAGGCCTGCCTGCCCATCAGAATTACCAGGAGAAATGCTTTTTCAAAATAAGATATAAGGGCTGGGGATGTTCCTCAATGATGAAGCACTTGCCTAGCTTGTGAGTGGCCCTGGGTTCAATCCCGAGTACTGCAAATAATAATAATAATTTTAAAATATGACATATTCATCCAAATAAATATTTGAGTGCCTACTATGTGCTATTGTTCTAGATATTAGAAAAACAGTGAATAAAAGAGACAAAAATCCCTATCTTCACAGAGCTAGCATTGTAGTGGAACAAAAAAGAATTTTATTTGTTTTTGTTTTTGTTTTTGCGGTACTGGAGATTGAACCCAGGGACATTCTACCTCCGAGCTACACCCCCAGCCCTATTTTTTATTCTTTATTTTGAAACAGGGTCTCACTAAGTTGCAGAGGGCCTCACTAAGTAGCTGAGGCTGGCTGCGAAACCAGATCCTCCAGTCTCAACCTCCCAAGTACTGGGATTACAAGTGTGCGCCACCACGCCCGGCTAGAATTTTAAAATAATAATAATAATAAGCAGTGTAAAAGAGTAAAGTATATCTCCTTCCCATCTCAACCACTTAGGGAGCTTGTCTGAAATATGGAGTCCAAAGACTGACTGGCTCCAGACTTCACGGGTCATGCTCCATGGGTAGAGTCCAGAAATCTGCTCTTTATTTTTTTGGGAGTACTGGGGATTGAACCCAGGGCATTCTACCTCTGCGCTACACCCTGAACCCTATTTTATTTTTTATTTTGAGACAGGGTCTCACTACATTGCTGAGGGGCTTGCTGAGTTGCTGAGGCTGTCCTTGAACCTGCTATCCTCCTATCTCAGCCTCCCAAGTACTGGGATTACAGATGTGCACCACTATGCCCAGCAGGAATGTGCATTTTTAGGGAGCTACTAGGGTGATTCTGATGCAGTTGGTCCTCACTGCTGGTGAGGATGAAGAACCAATGTGGCTTCCTACTCCAACTGAATTGAAAGTTTCTACAGCAGAGGTGCCTTTGAATGGATCTTGGCTTTAATATATCATTTCCACTGCACACATTTTTTTCATTGACTACCTGGAGCCTCTCTGAATATCAAGACAGGATCACTGACAACAAAGGACTGAAAAAATAACCAGTCCATTGGCACTGCAGTCACGATCTTCCATCCTTGCAAGGAACGGAGATGTCCCCTGAACACAGTGAACAGCTGCAGGTCACCCCAGTGGTGATCAGCAAGGCATAGTAATCAAAAGCCGGGAGACAGGAGGGGGAGAAGAGCCCTCCAGTGAAACAGCCCTAAACAACGTGGCAACCCCGCCGATGGCAGAGAAAGCACGGCAGCTGACAAACGAGCCTGGCTTGGAGCTATAATGGACTTGCTCTTTTAAAGCAAAGACTTTCAGGCCAACAGAGACAGACCCTTCTGATGGCAGCAGCTGCAGATGCTAATTAAAGGGCAAATCTTACATGTGTTCAGTTTGGAAGGAACGGATGCTTCTCTGTTGGTGTTTGCATTTATACCCCCCAGTACTGAAATGGCAATTTCCATCCACTGTGTTGAATTTGAAATGAAGGACAAATGTGTGTGTGTGCGCGTGAGCCCACATGCATGGCTATATGCACGTGCATGCATGTGGGGAGGAGTGAATAGTAATTCTTCAATACTTGTATAATTTGAATGTGTCCCCCAAAGTTCATGTGTTGAAAACTTACCCCCCAAATTCATGTTGATGGTATTTTGAGGTGGGACCTTTGGAAAATAATGAGGGTTACATGAGGTCAGCAAGGTAGGAACCCCCATGATGGCATTAGTAGCTTTATAAGAAGAGAAGGAGAGACCCACTCATGCTTGCTCTGTCTCACCATATGATACCCTCCCTCATGTTATAATGCAGCAAAGAGCCCTTGCCAGATGCCACCCAGACACCAAAGCCCTGCTCTTGAACTTTTCATCCCCAGAACCATGAGACAAATAAATTTCTTTTCTTCATAACTTACCCAGTGCAAGGTATTTTGTTATAGAAGCAGAAAACAGACTAAGACACCGACTATTCCAATTTGCATAGGCATGATTAGAGGCATGCTGTCCTGGCCAGCTCTTAACAAATGTCACCTTGAAATGCTTGCACATGGGCCGGGCGTGGTGGCACACGCTTGTAATCCCAGTACTTTGGGAGGTGGAGACTGGAGGATCCGGGTTTGCAGCCAACCTCAGCGCGCGCGCGATCGATCAATCAATCGATCTATCTCTCTCTCTCCCTCTCTCTCTCTCTCTGTCTCTCTGTCTCTCTCTCTCTCTACCTAGTGAGGCCCTCCGCAACTTCGTGAGACCCGGTTTCAAAAATAAAGCATTAAAAAATAGGGCCGGGGGTGTAGCGCGGAGGTAGAACGCCCCTGCATTCAATCCCTGGTACCGCAAAAAAAAAAAAAAGAAATGCTTGCACATTCAGCATGACTGGAATGATATGAAAAAATGGCATCACTGTTCACTCTGCCCAATGTTCCTGATCTTTGGCATGGGGGAGGACGGAAAGAAGTCTCTAAGCAGAGTGGCCACTGGCAAAGACCCTATGTTATTCTTGAAGGGCAAGGTGACCCAGAAAAAGAGAAGGCCCTTTATCTCAGAAAATATGAATCCCAGTCTGATTCAGTTATCTATTCATAAAATCCTTACTGAGTATGGAATCATCCAGAGTCTTGGAAAGAGACAGATAGCACACTCAAACCAGATAACTGAGGGACATTAATTAACGAAGGGGCTATTTACCAAGGGTTAGGGTTAGTTTAGAAGGAAATACATATGGGATGATGAAGCACCCCAGGGCTAGCAACAGTAAGAGAATAAATACCATTCCTGGGCCTGGAAGAACAAGGAAAGGGATTTCAAATGTGTCCACTATTATTAGTGGGACAAAAGAAAGAGGCAATAACCAGAAATTATCTACAGTCATAAGACAATGATTCTCAAAGTGAGGTCCCTGGACCAGCACCAGCAGCAGCAGTACCTGGAAACTTGTTGGAAATGCAATTTCAGGGGGCCCACCCAGTGCTACTGAAGCACACACCTTGGGGATGGGGACAGGCAAAATGGGACAATGTGATAAACTGCAGTTCCTAGAATGGCAAAACTCTCAATGCACTCACTTAAAATGCGCCTTAAAACACCAGAACACAAAACAACTATTTCAAAGGCACAGAAAACTCAGAGAACCCCCCAAGGCAGTAACACACTCTGCAGTTGAATTGGGGTCAAGAAGAGGAATTAATATCTCATTTGCCAATGAGAAAATTGAAGCTGAAAAGGCCAATGGCTCTGGAGAGACCAAACAAGGAACAGTAATCTAACAAGAATGATATCCTAAGTAACAGCCTCTTTCTGACGGGCAGCTGGCTTCTAAACCCTGAAGTGGCAACACGTGAACACATGCCTCGTGAGTTTCGAGACATGCCTGAGAATTCGGATAACTTAGCCAAGAGATCAAAACAGCACATGTCTCGTTGTCAAAACTATCACAAGCTGCCACATTTCAGTAGCGTAAACAATGAAGTTGCATTCATTAACTCTCTCTTGATTCCCATTGATAAAAATAACATAGGCTGGTATTCACAATGGCCCTGGGGTCAGTACCTAACAACAGCCCACTTCCAAATTATTCCTCTACAGAAAGGAAACTGACCACAAAATTGCACTGGTGTGGTTTGAAAGCAAGAAAGGAAATATAAAAAATTAATCCCAAGCAGCACATCAAAACCATGATCCTACTAACAGTCATTTTGGATACAGCAATATAATACAATTAATAAGAATATGGAAGGTGGAGTCAGGAAGCCTGGCTTCAAACCCCAGCTCTACATCTGTGGCTGACTATTAATTGTTCTCCTCCCAAAATTCACCCTTCCCTTCTTCCATACTAATAAGAACCTTACCTGGATATAGGCCATATAGCTAGACAGTACATGCCCAGGTCTCCCTCACAGGTAGATATGCAGTCATGTGACTAAGTTCTGGCCAACAGAATGTGGGAGGAAATGATGGGTCCAACTTTGACATCATTCTGTGTGAAAGGAATTTGCTTGCTCTGAATTCCTGTTCTTTTCTCTTACCAGTCAGCGAGGAGAAAGACCTGAAATGGCCCAATTTCAACCATGTAAAAGAGGACAACATCCTAAGGAATGGAGGAGCCACAAGATGGAAGGACTCTGGGTCCCTGAATTATCACATACAACAGAGCTGCTCTATCAGCCTAGACTGTATGTCAGGGTCTCTTTGTTACAGCAGCTGAGTCTATATCATAACCAATACCTCCCTATATGCAACCAGGGAAAAACATTTGGAATGAACAGAGAGAAGACAAGGTAAGGTCACAGGAGGTAAGGGAGTTCATGAATGAATTACAGGCTGAGAACCAGGGCAGCCTGAAGAGCCCTTCAATATGAAAATATTAATGCAAAGAATCTCCCAAAAAGATTTAAATAAGACAATACTGAAAGTGGTGAGTTATACAACAATCTTTTCTTTGTAAAGATTAGTTCTCTCAGGACACTGATGAAGGCATCTGTTACAAAAAATTGAACAGATTTCTTCATGAACCAGATCAACAAAGCACTGTTTCCATGAGTTGTCTGCCAGAATGTCAAACTAGCCTTGTTATATAGAACCAGACACTACACCGGAATCTGCCACCATTTTCTCCACACCAGAAAGCGGTAAGCCACATTCATGGGCATATCACTGCAAATGGGAAATTTTTAACCATCCAAATTCAAAAGAACTCAAGCTCAATTTCCTTGCACTACAGTCCAATTTTTCAAAATCTTACTGAGTCTATCTTGAATTACATACTTTCAAAAGCAAAACTCCCACTGCTAACATAATATGATTTCTATAACACAATAAGTAAATTTGTATGTAAATCAGATTTCCATGAAATTAATCATGCATTCGCCCAATAAATATTTCTTAGACCTTTACTTCATAAAGCTCTACTGGGAGTAAGAGAGACATAATTTGCTCCCTCCATGGAGGAAGTAGCCTAGTGGAAGAGACCAATGCCACTCAGGACGGGGATATATGGGGTGTTAGGAATTTACAAAAGAAGGATACAAATCCCAGAAGTAGAGGGTCCAGGAAGGTTTCTAGAAGTGACATAATCTGGTCCAAGCCCAGAAAGAGAAAAAGGAATTAGCCAGGTAGACAGAGAAAGAGTGAACAACATGCAGAAAGGTCAGAGGTAAGGTCAAAGAACTAAAGGGAGTTGAGGATGAACATAAAATGAAAGGAGAGGATGGTACTTGATAAGAACACTTGGAGGCATGTGTGAGAAAGGCCTTGTGAGCCACATGGAAGCATCTGGACTTCATCCAGGACAGTAGGGAGTCTAGACAAGTTTTAACGGCGGGATGACTTGGCTGCAGTATGTGGAAGACCTGGGAAGGGGGGGGGGGGACAGATGGCAAGGAGAAGGCTTGGGAAGTTACTGCAGTAATATGCAAGCAAAAAAATAAAAATTGAGTCCAGGCCTCATATAGCAGAGACAAGACTAGAGAGAAAAGATAGCCAGAAAAGATTTATAGGAGGTAGAATCCTATTTTACTTCTCATTGATTTAAAGTATCTTTAATTAAACTGCATTAGCATTACAAATTAGTGTTTAACTGCCAGGGAAGCATACCCCAATATGTAAGTTACCCCAGACTTCAAGGGTTTAGTGATCTAGAAGTGGTCAATAGGCACAATGGAATTTCAGTACTTCACAATGCCAATGCAGGTCTAGAATCCCCTTATGTTGTAACAGAATGTGATTCTGGATTCAGAATTTTTCAGTTTTTGGAAAGGTAAAGTGGTGCATACACATTATATTACATAACACCCTCAGTAGGGTCTGGGACAGCACCTCATAATCCAACACATTCACAATTTTGTAGCAAAATATGTGAATAGTCACACTAAATGGAATGAATAAAGACTGCAAACAGTCTTAATAGAGTTCAGGTCAGACTTTGCTATAGACTGAGTTCAAGTCAGGTTTTGCTGCCAAACAAGTAACAAAAGAACATGAGTTTAGTTAGAGGTCTGGGTATTTCAGAATTATGGATAAGGGATAGTGGACTTATGATTATATCTTAATTTCTATGTTAAGATTGTATTTATATGAAAAGTATACCCTTAGAAAGCATTTTACTCCAAAGCACTTGAGAAGAAAATGCAGACAAGGAAATACCTGCAAGATCCCATCAATAATACACAACTGAAAGCTGGGTGCAGTGGCACACGCTTGTAATCCCAGTACTTGGGGGGCTGAGACAGGAGGATCACAGGTTTGTGGCCAGCCTCAGCAACTTAGTGTGACCCTCCACAATTTAGTGAGACCCTGTTTCAAAAAATAAAATAGGCTGAAGGTCTATCTCAGAAGTAGAATGCCCCAGGGTACAATCCCCAGCACCAAAAAAAAAAAAAAGCATAATTGAGCATCAATGTGCTAGGCAACCAGAACACTGAAAACCAGCTGTTTTTAAGATCTTTCTCATTTTTCAAGATGCCAGGTGGAAAATCTGAGAAGCAGCTAAGGGTACCAATGCCAGTGGTAAGATCAAGAGGGAAGCTCCACCACCAAAGTATCCAAATAAACAGGGAGCCTGTCCTAGCAGAGAGCCCACTCCAAGAGGCAGCCCAGGAGGGCTCCAACCCAAGCAGAAGGCACAGCAGCTACGTCCATACTTAAAAAAGAAAGGAATGGTGCTTTCTACTGTGACAAAGCCAAGAGGTGGTATAAAGAATGATGCCATCAAAGTAGGAAGTTCTCAACATGCAGATACTGTGCTTCTGAAGATGTAATCTGAAAACTGTGGAGCCATGAAAAAAAAGTGCAGCAGTCCACACAGGAAAGCTGCAGCTGAGGGTCATCCCCCAGAACCCCCTGATCATCATCCCTGGCCACCAGGGAGGCAAGCAGGTGTCCTGAAGCAACTGAGCAGTGGCTTACCACCTGTGACTGGACCACTACTCAACTGAGTTCCTATAACAGAGCACTCAAAATTGGCCATCACCTCTATCAACAGTGACCCTGATAGTGTGAAAATCCCAAAGCCCCTCGACAGTGCTTCGTTTTAGGCAGCAGCTTCATGCGATGAGACATCAAGAAGGTGAGCTCTCCAGCCCAGAGGAAGAGAGGTGAGTTTACAGAGCAGCGCAGGGCAGGCGGGAAAACTGTGGACTCTCAACTTTTGCCAAAAAAATCAGAGCTCTTCCAGACTCCAGGATGGCCTGTGTTCTCTGTTGCCTTGAAAATATGGTTTATTCTCACAAGCTGGTGTTCTGAACCTCTTAGAGCTCTAATTTAAAAAATTCAAAACAATAGTAACAAACAGAAGCCCTTTGTATCAAGAGAACTTCCTTTCTGCGGGCTAATGAAGAAGCCCATCAGTACATTCAAACAGGACAGGCTCTGAGACGTGGAAAGAACAAGGTACCTATGCTACCTATGCAGCAAATGTCCTGGAACATCAGTGACCCCAGAAACACATCGGTCACCAGGGAAGGTGAGGGAAGGAAAGCAACTAATAGAAGAGGCAAGGGAAGCAAGCTCCAAGCCACAAACACACAGGGGAGATCCACTGGCTGTGAAGGGGCACGTGGTCAATGCAAGGCCAGCCTCCCAAAGCCTTCGTACAACACCTCGCTCAGAAAGCTGGGTGAGGCCAGGGAAACTTCTCTACAGGCACTGGGTTTTCAACGCATATGAAGCCAAGGCAAATAAATTATTTATTCCAGGTTGGAAATAAAGGCAGTAAAGTCCCCCCAAAAAAATGCCTAATGAGAGTTCAAGACAGCAGGTCATTTCTCTAACCCTCTTACCTTTTCTCTTATGCAAGCTTCTGTAAAAAAATTGTCTCTATTCAAGGTAATATGATAGTCTTGTTTTAAGGGCTGAATCAGGAACAAAAATTGTTTCTAGGGTACACTTATTAAATTTAGGAATCTCATCCCCCAATGACGTAAACAAGGCCCCAAAATTAATTTAGCATTCTATAAGTTCTTCTGTCTGCACATCAGGGAAAACTATAACAATATTCAGAAGACTGAAGTAGGGGCCAGGGGTGTGGCTCCTGGTAGAGGGCATGCCCGGCATATGCAAGCCTCTGGGTTCAATCGACAGCACCAAAAAAAAAAGAATGAAGTAAATCTGTATGTCCTGACATGCAAGGACGCCTGGGTAAATTGTTAAAAGATATAAAAAGCTCCAGGCGTGGTGGCACACACTTGTAATCCCAGTACTTTGGGAGGCAGAGACTGGAGGATCCGGTTTTGCAGCCAGCCTCAGCTCTTTCTCTCTCTCTCCCCCCCCCCTTAGTGAGGCCCTCCGCAACTTCGTGAGACCCGGTTTCAAAATAAAGTATAAAAAATAGGGCCGGGGGCGTAGCACGGAGGTAGAACGCCCCTGCGTTCAATCCCCGGTACCGCAAAAAAAAAAAAAAGACATAAAAAGCAAGCTAAAAAGCCGAAAGGAAAGTAACATACCATTTTTGTAAAACAGACTACATACATGAGTATATCAGAAAGAACACACATCACGATTTACATTTGTTTCCCTAGAGGGGGGATTAGGAAAAGGTAGAGTACTTTTCCTTCTACTTCATACACGTCTGCAGTGTGTGCATTTTCTTTTTTTTTTTTTGTAATTGATACAATAATTGTACCTATTCATTACAATTCAATTTACATGAATACTGATATTTCAACACATGTATACAGTGTGCAATGATCAAATCAGGGTAATTAGCATATCCATCGCCTCAAACATTTATTATCTGTTTGTATTGGAAATGCTCGAAATCCTCTCTTCTAACTATTTAGAAATATACAATGAATTATTCTTAGCTATAGCCATCCTACCATACTACAGGACACCAAAATTTAAACCTCCCCCCCTTTTTTTTGCAGTACTGGAGATTGAACCCAGGGGCATTCTACCTCTGAGCTACACCCTCAACCCTATGTTTTATTCTTTATTTTGAAACAGGGTCTCACTAAGTTGTGGAGGGCCTCACTAAGTAGCTGAAGCTGGCCACGAACCTGCAATCCTCCTATCTCACGCTCCCAAGTACTGGGATTACAAGGGTGCGCCACCACGCCCAGCTCAAACCTCCCTTTTAACTGTATTTTTTTTTTTTTGAGGTACCGGGGATTGAACGCAGGGTCGTTCTACCTCCGCGCTACGCCCCCGGCACTATTTTTTTATGCTTTATTTTTTAAACCGGGTCTCACGAAGTTGCAGAGGGCCTCACTAGGTAGAGAGAGAGAGAGGGGGAGAGAGAGAGAGAGAGAGAGAGAGAGAGAGAGGAGAGAGGAGGAGAGAGATAAATCGCGCGTGCGCACACCCGCGCATGCACACTGAGGTTGGCCGCGAACTCGGATCCTCCGGTCTCCGCCTCCCAAAGTACTGGGATTACAAGCATGCGCCACCACTCCCAGCTTAACTGTATTTTTGTATCCATTAACCAGCCCTTCTCTATCCTTCCCTCTCCCCACCTTCCTAGCCTCTGGCAACCACTTTTCTACTCTCCACTTCTTTGAGATCAATTCTTTTAACTTCCAAATGAGAACAGACTACAGTATAGTTACAGACTATTCCCAAAAAAACCAATTCTCAATATTGCCCTTTAAGCCACAGCTGCAGGACCCAACAGTCACAAGGCATTTCTGAATGGGCTGAATTTTAATCTTTAGAACAAGAACAGGGAGGCACCTGGCCATCAGAAAGCGAGTACATGAATGAGAGGTGTCACGGACCACAGGGGCAAGAACCACATCAATTCTGCAGCTGTGGGTCTGAGCATCAGCGCGCTGAGCTCGTTCCGGAGAGATGGATGTAAAGACTCACCAGGTAAAGGTTATTTTTGTCCTGAAAGGCATACTGTAATTGGGGTATCCAAGGACTTGTGCTGCGAGATAATATGTTCCGTTCTTCCTCAAAAAATGAAACCTAGGGGAAAAAGAAACCCTTTAGACAATTATAATATAAAGAACCAAATGTGAGGGGAAATGCCCTTGCTTGTCCTTAAGCCTGAACTTATGTTTCTAGTTTAAAAAACAAAGCTATCACGTAGCCTGGCATATTGTAAATGTCAGTTATTCACCTTACTTTATTCACAATTTTTGCCAGATCCATACATTACCTGTCCAATTGTTTCCTCAACATCTTTCTTTAAAGTCAATTCCCTTTCTTTGAACCTAAATATCTTTCTATTCCTCTTCGCCTTCTCTTCCTGAGCAGTTTAGTTCAAAAGCCATTAGGTGGGGCAGAACTAGGGAAGCATTCATGCCAGGTGGTAGGGACAGAGCGTCAGACCCAGGCAGAGTGAAGAGGATGGCACCCAGGTGTGGGGGCAGCCCCAAAGGGCTCTTCCTGCAGGGCAGGAAGACATCCACATGTAGGCAAGATCTAGAGAAGATTACCTGGACCCACCAAGGGGACAGGGGACAGTAACAAAGACAGTAGATACAATGCATGTAGATGCAGAAAATAAGTAAAAATATTAAGATTATGTCAGAGAAGAGGACTACAGCTATGGTTTGGGTAAGTGTCCCCTAAAGGCCCATGTCCTCGGCCCGTGGAGCTACTGGGAAGGGGATGGAACTTAAGAAGTAGAGCCTAGTGGGAGGTCCTATGATCATTGGGGGCATGCCCTTAAAAGGGGTATCAGGACCCCAACCCCTTCATCTTTCTCTCTTTCACATCCCAGACATGAGGTAAATGGTGTTGCCGTGTGCTGTCGCTATGACATGCTGCCTCACCACAAGCCCAAAAGCCATGAGCCAACCAACCATGGACTGAAACCTCCAAAATGTGAGCCAAAAAACCTTTTCTCTTTATAAACTGATTGTCTTCAGTATTTGTTATAGTAACAGAAAGCTGACTAACACAGTTACAAACATGGAAAGCGTGAAAACTAAAATGAACCCTATGAAGTTGGCTTGGAATTAGAGATATTGGTGTGAACTTAGAGTTTTCAATATGTAGATATATAAAAATAAATATAGAATTAAATGTGTGTACGTGTGTGTGTAATGTGTATGTTCCTGTGTGTGCATATGTGGGGTGGGTAAGTAGGTATACTCTACACATATCCATGGATTCCTTAGCACTGTCCACTGAAAGGGGTCTGAGCAATGGTATCCCAATAGCAATGAGAATACCCAGTGTCTAGATCATGGCCTCTAAACACCATTTTCCACTCAACAGGGCTCCTTGGAGAAACAACTGATGCCTGGGCTGGGGCAGAGAAAATAAATGTATAAAAAAAGCCTGAACGTCTTGCAGTACCAGAAAAGAGAGTACTCAAGAATGACCTGTCAAAGGGGCATGAAAGCCAACCTGAAGAGACGACTTGGAGACAATCTGAGTAAGAAAGAATGATAGTTACAGATTGTAACTCATTGAATGAAATATAAAAATGTAAATCCAGATAGATATCAATGAATAAACAAATACATTGAAGGTTTTATGAGGAATAGGCTATTTCCATCATTTGAAAGTACCTCCTCAGGCCAAGCGTGGTGGCGCACGCTTGTAATCCCAGTACTTTGGGAGGCGGAGACCGGAGGATCCGGGTTCACAGCCAGCCTCAGCTCTCTCGTGTTCTCTCTCTTTCTCTCTCTCTCTCTCCTTAGTGAGGCCCTCCGCAACTTCGTGAGACACGGTTTCAAAATAA
>PVJS01031729.1:0-23216 GCA_004027185.1 Glis glis | reverse complement strand
GGGGGGAGGGACACCAAGAGCTGTGTGCATGTATGTTAACACCAAACTGATACTCATTGTGAAGTGAGACTACAATGCACCAATAAAAAAAAAAATAATAATAATAATAATAATAATATTAAAAAATAAATAAATAAATAAAGAGTACAAACAATAATAAGGGTTGGCAAGGATGTGGGGTAATAAGAACTCTTATACACTGTTGGTGGGGTTGTAAATTAGTATAACCACTTGGAGATCAGTATGGAGGCTCTGCAAAAGATTAGGAATGGAACCACCATATGACCTAGCTATATCACTCCTCAGCATCTTTCCAAAAGAATTAAAGTCAGAATACTATAATGATGCATGCATATCCATGTTTCTAACAGCACAATTCACAATAGCCAAATTATGGAACCAACCAAAGTGTCCATCAACAGATGAATGGATAAAAAAAAATGTGGTATATATACACAATGGAATTTTACTCAGCCATAAAAAAGAACAAAATCATGTCATTCGCAGGAAAATGGATGGAACTAGAAATATTATGCTTAGTGAGATCAGCCAGTCTCAGAAAGTCAAGGGTCATATGTTCACTCTCATATGACCTGAAGCTAGAGAGAAAATAGGAAGCCTAAGGAACTTTAGGCAAATGAAGAGAGAGATCAGTAGAAGAGTGGAAGGGTATTCAGGGAAACAGGAGGGGAGAGGGAAGAAAGTTCAAATAAACTTTGAAGGAAGTTGAGGAGGAAGGAAACAGTTCAAATAATGCTATGTCCATATATGAAGGTATCACTACCAGTCTCACTATGTATGGGGAGGGAGGGTTGGAGAACAGGGTGACATGCAAGAGGAAATATACCAAGTGCTGTGTGCAAGTGTGTTGTATCACTTTGAATCTCACTATGAGGTGCAATTTCAATATACTAATAAAAGTATAAAAAGTGCCCGCCCTCTGTTTTCTTTCTCCCTTTCTAAGGGCTAAAATGTGTATATGGTAGTGGTGAGCCAGTTGGAGCTACAGAATTGAGAATAACACACTAGGCCAAGAGGAGGGTGTAGCAAAAAGATTGTGGAGTTATTGGAAAACTCCTGGAGCAGAGCCATGATATCAACCCAAGAGCACTTACCAGATTGAACTTTTATATGAGAGAAATACAAGCATCCCATTAATCCACTGTTAACTTTGGCTACTGAAGCAGCTAAAACAATATCTTAAGCTAGTAAATGAAGACTGACTCTCCTGGACCTACCAATCGATACTTCATCTCTACCTACATGAGAAATGGGTGCTAAACAAATTAATGATACAGCAGTTCAAAAGACTACTAATGGTCTAAGAATGGGTTATGTGGAAAAAGCACAAATTTTAATTCCCTTTGTATGGGAAAATAAGGGTCGTGGTCCACCTATGAGGATCTTCAAAACAGAGACTGAGTGAAAGAACAAAGTGATATAACCAGTAGCTTGTAAGTAAAAATAAAACCAAAAAGAGAACAGAGTTTTTGAAAATACACAGTAAAATCACTATCCACTATTTTAGAAAGACGGGAAGCTATTTCAAAGCTTTGGCAATAGTTCAGGAATCCCTGAAATTTAGAGGCTGTACATACAAATTAGGGTACAACTAAACTGTGCTGAAAATTAACAGGTATCACAAATAAGCTCATTTTAATGTTTAGAAAATATCATTGCACTCATTACTTTTGAAAGAATCTCAATTTAATTAAAGAAGAGTGGTTACAAATACATACTACTTCAGCCTTTCATCTCTGAGCTTATCTTTGAGAAGCTCAAACCTCTTAAGAAGCTATCCAAGATTTCATTTAAGTGGTTTTACTCAACAAAATACTTGTTTGGTCTTTTCTAAAAAAAGTCCCAATGTATCATTTATAGTTCTTGGAATTCATAAAATATGTAGAACATAATAAAATTTCTCCAAGTATTCTTGAATCTTCAAGATGAATATTCACATATAGTTGGTAATTTTTTGAAAAAAATTCCCTTCAACAATATAATTCATTGTAAATTCTTCAATGGTAAACAAAATATGATGATAAATTTATTGCCTAGATAGCCACTTACTCTAGGTGTTCTTAACCTGGAAGAGCATGCAGGATTTTGTTACCTTGGGATAAGAAAAATACTCCGTGTTTACTTATAAGCATCTCCCACTGCAAAAGCATTTCCTTCTGTTATGCACACGGTCAACGCATCCCAACACTCTCAGCAATGTCTGTGAGTTTGTCGCCTACATGTCTCATATCTCATTTTCTTATTTTCATTTCCCATTACAATGGCTGCAGATATCACAAAATGCTGTTTATACTCATCACTATGTCAAATGGCAGTAGTTATTCGATCTTTAACATATATCCAAACACACACACACACACACACACACACACACACACACATATATATATCATAAATTCATTTTGTTTACTGTTTTGACAACTCTATTTCATTAGTTTCCCTTATCATCTTGTGGTTGATGGGTCAATGACACAAAAAAGGTTTAAAACCTATGTCTTCTCTTCATGCTGCTATGTAAAACATTTAGACTGTACCCATTATACAGCAAGCTTTCAATGGCTGTTTGTACAGCTTACATTGTACATTTCCCATTATATTGTGACAAGTGCTAAGTTACAAAAATGCTTTTTAATTTCCTTTTTGCATAAAGAAAATTTCATTAGAATGCCTAATCACTTCACTTACTTGCAAAGATCATTAACACAGCTGGCAATATACAAGTAGGGATCAATATATTCATGGCAGCTCAGGAAAGGAAACTGCAACAGTATCTGACACTTGAAGAAGATGGCCTGGGGGGCAGAGAGGAGAATCAAGTTACCAGAACATAGTCAATGATTTGAGTGGTATAATTTTTTTTTGTTTTACTGATCGATGTGCAAGTCTCTCTGCTATTACCCAGAAAAAGAAGGTAATCTATACTTATGAATTTGCACCAAAAGTTTTCTAATTACATATTTTCATGATGAGTACTACATTTATAAAACTCATTACATTCACCATTTCTGAAATAATCACTTTTGTGTGTGTGATACCAGGGATTGAACCCAGGGGCACTCTACCTCTGAACTACACCCCCAGCCCTATTTTATCTTTTATTTTGAAACATAGCAACAGCCCACTACATTGCTAAGGACCTTGCTAAGTTGCTGAGGCTGGCCTCGAACCTGAGATCCTCCTGTCTCAGCTTCTCAAGTAATGGGATCATAGGCATGCGCCACCCTGCCCAGCTTGAAATAACCTTAAAGTTGATCCACATTGCAATTATATTTCCTGGATTTAGTACTTCTAAGGATGTTATATCTGCACTAAAATACATAATGCTAAGTAAACACATAATATATGTATTATATCCAAATGCCTAAATTTTGCATATCAAATTTACCTCAAATGCTGGCATTCCACTGGAGCATGGATTGGGAAAGTCCGAGGGGGTGGGTACACATTTGATGTCATCTGCTATTTGCACTGACCAACTATTTGCAAACATAGCGATGTCTTCTGTGTAGTCCTCTATTTCACAAACACACACACACAAAAAAAAAAAACAATAGTTACAACTATATCATTTTCCACAAAGACAGACACCATTTTTCAATGTTAACTTCCTAGCTAAAACGTTAAACTCAATCATGATATAATTACCAATGGAAAATCAAACTATAACATTTTATTATACCATATTAAAATAAGTTATTTTATTATACCATAAAAATATTATATAAATAATAAAATATTATACCAGATTAAAATAAGTTATTTTATTATACTATAATAAAACAAGTTAGACAAAGTGTAAGTATCAAATAAAAGTTAGTATCATTAGAGAGGAAAGCTGACTGTTGAAACAACATGGATGAGGATTGAAAGTGAGCTGGTACAACATAAGTACCAGCAAAGTGTTAACTAGTCAGCACTCAGTTTGTGTTATGGAGAAGAGAAAAAATATGCACAAAACAGAATGAAATAAAAATTTAAAAATGAAACAAAATTTGGTATGAAGTTTTTCAGAAACCTCTTCCATTATATTTCACATGAGTCAGAATCTTCTTAAAATTGTACTTCCATTTTGAGAGGCCACAACAATAAAACAATTTTTTGTTGTTGTTGAACTCTTTTGGACATTTCAGAGAACAGTCACATGGATAGCAAAAGACTAGAAAATACATCTAAAAAAGAGAAGACTAAGAAGTGAACCCATTTGTAAACCCAATACTTGGGAGGCTGAGACAGGAGGATCGAAGGTTCATGCAAGCCTCAGCATCACAAAGCCTTCTGTGACTTAATGAAACCCTGTTTCAAAATGAAAAATAAATAAAATAGGGCTGGGGGTGTAGCTCAAAGGTAGAATGTCCCGCTTTCAATCCCCAGTACCACAAGAAAAAAAAAAAGTGAAACTATTTCATCTAGATTTGCTGAACAGTGGTTCTAAACATGCTCAGAAAAGTCCAGAGCTGAGATCCTTCACCAATCCCAGTATTAGGCTCAGATAGGAGCCAACAGACATTTGATGGTGAACACTCGGGACTCTTGTCTCCAAATCAAGTTTAAATTGTCTCATCACCTGACCTGTGAACAAGCTCAGGGCGTGATATGGAAATCAATCCTGCCCCACACTCAGACAAAGGCTGTCTCAAGTCTCAAGGATTTGGCAGAAACAAACTCGTCGACATCCCGAAGCACACTTCATATTTGAGCTGCGGGTTGTCCATCATCCTGATTCCCTCGGTCAGAGGTCAACCACTGACAGCAACCTGCTGCACCACCGGAACACGAGTCACAGGCTGAATGTTCCACCACTACTCCGATTATATTCAAGATAGGAAGAGCATGCCTGCAGGCCACTACCAAATGTTGGAAAGATAGTTTAAATTCACCACCTATAAGAATGCTTTGCTTTTTTATTATAAAATTCCAAATTCCACTGCGGCCTGGAAGATTTTGTGTGATCTGACCCCAGCGCTCCCCTACTCCCTTCTCCATCCCTCCTGAATCCTTTCCTTACTGTCCTGTTCCTATTCTTGCTCAGCCTCTCTGGTCATCCTGGCTTTTTGCTGCTCTTCAAACACTGAAGCTCATTCCTACCTCAAAGCTTGCTCTCGCTCTTCCTCCTTCAAAGACGCTCCTCCCTTGGATCTTCCCTCTGCTCCTCTATTACTTCAGTTAGGTCTCTTTTAATGTGACCTCCGCTGCTACATGATCTAGACTAATGCCATATACATATTTGTCCCATCCCTCTTTATCTCCTTTCCCCATTTTTTTCCTTGTGCATGTTTTGCTTGCAAACTAATATTTTAATTTATTGTTTCTATTTATTTTATCTTCTACCACATTATGTGCCACAGGAAGGGAGAGCACTTGTCTCAGATATTCTATTGCCATATGCCTGGCTCAGTATCCAGCATATTATAGTAGGTACTCAAAATGTATTTGCTAAATAAGTGAATGAAAAATATATGGAAGTTTGTGATATTTGTTAAATGAGAATCCTAGAGCATTCAAAGTAGTCTGGCCTAATTCATTATCTCTGATATTATTGGAAATGTTACATACTAAACAAAGAGTGGGCCTGCTCTAATATACTCATTTAAAAATGGAAAAAGAGCCGGGTGTGGTGTCGCCCACCTGTAATTCCAGTACTTGGGAGGCTGAGATAGGAGGATTATAGGTTCAAAGCCAACCTTAGCAACTTAGTGAGGCTGTCAGCAATTTAGTGAGACCCTGTTTCCAAACAAAAATTAAAATAGGGCTGGGGGTGCAGCTCAGAGGTAGAATGCCCTGGGTTCAATCCCTAGCACCACACACAAAAAATAAAAACAAAAATAAATAATAAATAATAAATGGTGTTCTTTTAGCCAGGCGTGGTGGCGCACGCTTGTAATCCCAGTACTTGGGAGGCTGAGACCGGAGGATCCGGGTTCACGGCCAGCCTCAGCTACTTAGTGAGGACCTCCGCAACTTAGTGAGACCCTGTTTCAAAATAAAGAATTAAAAAATAGGGCTGGGGGTGTAGCTTGAAGGTAGAATGCCCCTGGGTTCAATCCTCGGAACCACAAAAAAAATGGTGTTCTTTTAAAGTAAATTTATAATCACATTTCAAAACATCATTTTTTAAAGTCTAAAGAGCCAAAATATTTCCATATGGCTCATATATGTGTGTATGCACAAATATATATATATACATATATATATGCATATTTTTATATATAGGTATTAAACAACATGGGTAATCCTTTAGAGTTTACTTTAATCTTGGCTTTTGAGCCACATATTTAGGTACTTTTACTACATTGCATTCATAAGAGTCACAAAAGTTGTGCATCATGAAATTTTAAATCCATATCTATTTGTGGTCTGGGAGCCTGCTAAACTAAAACTAAAATGGTTCATGTGAAATAAGCTCTAAGTATAATAATTTATTGTCCAGACTGGGACACTTTCATAGTGAAGAGGAGACACTATTCATTATTATGCTGGGGAAAATAGGGCAAACCAGGACTTCCATGTCGGTACATAGCAAGACAGAGACATGAATTAATGGAAACAGAATTCTCAACTAGACAACAAATTTAAATCTTCCTGTGTGCATGGAAACACTGAAGAATCTCATTTCGTTGTGAAGTCATCCCTGAAAGATGAGTAGGAATGCAGAGAGAAATAAAGTTTTAATTACTCTTAAGAAACTATGCGTGCATTGGCATTCAGACTCTCCAACACTCTCTAAAGATTTATCTAATCAGCAAAACACAGGAGGAGTTTTGAGCAAATAGTAGGCAGCTTAAAGCTAAAGCGAATACAGCTCATCTGAGGACATTTTCTTGCATTTTTACAACAGGGAGGAAATAGTTTCCTGTCACATCCCTACAAGTTGTTAGTTGTTTTATTTAATTACTCTGTTTTATATTATGCACCAAATAAAATCATGCAGAAGCTGAAATCTCTTTGGGGGCTCCTTCCACATATCTTCAAGAGTCCTTGCCTTCTGCCAGTTCAACCATTCAGCTGCCTCCTGCTAGTCTCCCCCATTTCTAACCCACTGATACCCCTTTGCATGCTGCCCCAGTGACCTTACTGTGAACAACTATTTTATGTTCCAAGTTATCAGTCTGTCTGACCCTTCACTCAGATCCCTTGAGAGCAGAGGCTATTTTTATCCTTACCTCCCCTCCACATTCCCTGGATGTCTCCAGGGAAGTCACCCAATGCCGTCTTTTCTAACTCTGAGAACTGGACTGAGTATTATTGTTTTCATGAAACTTTGATACAGAAGAAAAATAAATCAATAAGGACCATCTGACTGGCGCAGCCTAAATCCCAAACCCTGCTTCCTAGTAAAGTCTCCAGATTCCAAATTTGCAAACCTTCTCATTCCAAATACCCAACAGAATGCAAAATGCTGTCCGTCTGTATTGTGCTCGGGTACTTTGGAGCACTTTCATTTACATTTTCTCATTAGGTATTCACAGGCTGGGAAGCTCTCCGGGTCATTATTATCTCTCTTTTATATATGAGGAAATGGACCCCTTGGAGTCTTGCTCTCTAAAGTAGCTCCCCGTGAACTGATCCTGATGATGCATTATCCATCCTTAGCAAAATGCTTGCATGCTAATGAGGCCTTCTTAAAGCTACATAAAAGCATTTCCAAACGTTTTCATCTCAGCTTCATTATAGGCTTACTGAGGAATGCTTAGAGATGATTACAAATTAAACAAAATGTATTCAGCATTATCTATATGCCAGGCATTCTAAGTGTTTTTACATGGATAGTCTCATTTATTCCCTACAGCTCTATGAGGGGTGTGTGTGTGTGTGTGTGTGTGTGTGTGTGTGTGTGTGTGTGTATATATATATATATATATATATATATATATAATTTTTATATCATTCAACTTCGGAAGTTGAATGAATGGCAAAGCAGAATTTAAATCCTACAATCTGACTCATGAGCCCACACTCTAAGTGATCTTATTGTCCCTTAAAACACAACTTGGAGGAATCTAGTCTCTATTAATTTTGTAACATGAAACAAAAAGTATTATGGAGCAAATAATGGTTTCAAAGGCCATTATTCACATAGGTAACTAAGTAGAGGATTGAGAACCAGTCAGATCAGTGATATCTGTGATCCAACCCAAAGAGTATCATTTACAAGCTACGTTGCATTGGACACATAGCCTTGGGTCCTTGTTCTAAGATTAAGAAAATGCTACCTAGCTTATAGGACATTATGAAGGTTGGGTATAATATAGCTATGTGCTCATATTAACTATTATAAATAGTACCTAGGTATATTATTATTATTGACTACTCTGTGAACTCTGAATTATTATATCCCTATTTTACAGATGAAGATACTGAGCATCAGAAAGATTAAATGATCAAATTATACATTTTACCAAAAGCCAAGCTGGACATGGTGGCCACACACTTGTAATCCCAGTACTTGGGAGGCTGAGACAGAAGGATCATGGGTTTGAAGCCAGCCTCAGCAACTTAGTGAGGACTTCCACAACTTAGTGAGACCCTGTTTCAAAATAAAAAATAAAGTGGGGCTGGGGTGTAGCTCAGAGGTAGAATGCCCCTGATTTCAATCCCCAGTATCACAAAAAAATAAAAATAAAAAACTTTACCAAAAGTCAAATTTTAGAATTAAGACAAGATTCAAAACCAGGTCCACCAGTACTAAGAACATTGTTCTTTTCTGACTGCATCTTTATGTGTGGACCTAAACCATGAGCATGGCTTGTAATTCTCTTCTTCTGTTGCCCCTGCACACAAATTGAAAGACTCCATTTCCAGTAACTCACTGAGGTTAGTTCCATGCAAATTTAATAGATGATCAGATAGGTATATAAAACCCTTCAGAGCTGCTATTCAGCTTTTATAATCCTGTTCAAAAATCATTATCTTTACAAAACTATTGTCACTGATTTATTTATTCCTATCAAGACTAGAGGCAAAATAGTAGCTTTCTCCTAAAGTAGGTTCGATTCAAAAGAGCTTCCACCACTACAAGATAAATTCCAAGAGCAGAGGGGTTTTTGTTTTGTTCACTGATAAACATTCCAAATTCCTACAGCAGTAGATACAGATGTCTCCCAAGCTGCTGACACAAAGAAAATGCTTAATTACTATTTTCTATGTGAATAAGTGCAGCATTTTAATTTAGCAAATGTAAACTAGCTTGGAGTTCCCAAGTATAACACAAAAATGTCTTCCCATTCAAACTTCACTTAAAATCACTGAAGCAGGGAATTGATGGCCAGGATATCCCCCTAACCTATGACAAGTTTTCTGGATGTTAAAGGCTTACTCAGGAAAGAAAACAGACTTGAGAAAGTGCTCACACGTTTCTTCAGCTCCACCTGCTTACCTTGCTGAATGATGAAGTCATCAGACTGAATCCCATTGTAGTTTCCACACAGGCCACATGACTTTCCTTTATGCTCCTCAGACAGTTTGAGGTAGATTCCTGATATTCCATCCCAAGCCAGTGAAAAGCCAAATGTGGTTTTCACCAGAATGTAGTCAGCTAGCTTTTCAATGAAAATCTGTCCAACTGTCTGAGGCAAGGTTAAACTTGAAAAATAGAATAAAAGCAATCTAAGAATTAGAAAGAAGGTTCAATTTTAGGTGATGTATTTTCTTCTTGATAACAATTGAATGAGAATTGTTACTCAGTTATTGTTTAAATTATGCAGTAAGATGCCCAAACCAATCATCTTATAGGAAACCTCAACATTCTTGAAATTTTCAATATTGAAATTAAAAGACAATGAAAATGATCATCCTACCCCACACGCATTTGGAGTTTATATTTACAATTTGATGCTTCTTTCAACCAACCAAAAATACATACCTGCTAATTATCAGTTATTTTTTAAATCTGGAACATAACCTTGCCTATTTAGAATGATGAGGGCTTAAATAAAATTTTTATCTGGACAGTTAAAAACAATCTAAAAGCTATGCCGAGCAGTTTTGAGAAACAATGGTCAAAATATGCAAACATACTTAAGTTCTAAATTTAATTTTGTTTTCAATGTGGCTATAATGAAAGAGTTTCTGTCATCAGAATGTCACTTTGCCATAAGTCATTATTTTCTAAAAGAAAAATGTGTAGGAATGATTAATAATTTATATTTTAATCCTTCAAACAACATTATTAGGGGTATATTTTGTCAAACAGTATTGCATAGAAATTGTTTTTTAATTTTTAAATTAGATGCAATTTGGCCTATTTAAATGAGGGTTACATAAACTATTTAAGCTCCTGATCCAATGCCTAAATTTGCCATTTTTTACAAGCATGTGCACATAGAAAGGAAGTAGGAGACATAAGGGAACCAAAGAAAATCAAATAATCGGACATTTTAAAAGCAAAGTCACCTAGAAGACATCTGAAAGAACATTGTTTTTCCATCCATAAGTATGAGTATAGCAGAAAAAGCAAGCACTAATAAAGAAATTGTGAAAAAAGTCATTTCTATTAAGATAACATGCCAATAGCCAGGCTTGGTGGCACACACTTGTAATCCCAGTACTTGGGAGGTTAAGACTGGAGGATCCAGTTCAAGGCCAGCCTCAGCTACTTAGTGAGGCCTTCCACAACTTAGCGAGACCCTGTTTCAAAATAAAGAATAAAAAAAATAGGGCTGGGGGTATAGCTCAGAGGTAGAATGTGCCTGGGTTCAATCCCCCATACTGCAAAAAAAAAAGACAGCATGTCAAAATAAAAGTATAAGCTATAACATAAGTAAGATGGTAGTTAATAGGTATATTCATACATTTGTCTCAAGAATTTCAAATTAGTAATTTCCTTTGCAGAGAGCATGGCTACATGCAATAAAAACTATGAAAATAAACATAATAACAAACAAAGGGATAATCCCCAAAGAAGCAATACAACATATCTCTAACCATTTGCACACTGATTTTTTTTACAGATATTTAGAGGAAATTAGTTACAGGAAAATAACTAAAAACTTACACTGGAGAATAAATAAAAAGATTCTAGCTAAATAAATATGTTCTTATTACATAATATAAATATGAGGAATTCATAGCTGAAGTCAGTATAAAATAACATTGAAAAATCTCACTTGAGTTTGCAGGATTATAAAAACTATACTTGAAAAAGTGAATCATGTTTTATAAAGATAGTAATGCGATGCTAATTGTATGGAAGTATAATTGCTCTATAAAGGGTCATTTTTTTGGATGTCTATCACTTGATTGTTTTCCATCACAGTAAGTTTGATTAAATACACAATTTTTGAAAAGAAAAATGGATATCCATGATTATCCAGAAGTTCATAACATAAAAGGATGCTAAAAAGCCGGGCGTGGTGGCGCACGCTTGTAATCCCAGTACTTTGGGAGGTGGAGACCGGAGGATCCGGGTTCGCGACCAGCCTCAGCGCGCATGCGCGTGCGATCAATATCTCTCTCTCTCTCCTCTCTCCTCTCTCTCTCTCTCTCTCTCTCTCTCTACCTAGCGAGGCCCTCCGCAACTTCGTGAGACCCGGTTTCAAAAATAAAGCATAGAAAAAATAGGGCCGGGGGCGTGGCGCGGAGGTAGAACGCCCCTGCGTTCAATCCCCGGTACCGCAAAAAAAAAAAAATAAATAAAATAAAATAAAGGATGCTAAAAGAGATGAGGGATAACAGAACTAGGTAAACACAAATAAGTCTAAGACAAACTCCATGCACAATATGTATGGAGTTCTGATTTTATTTTATAATAGGAAACATTAAAGTATAAGCTAAAATGAATGCACAGATTAATGCTAAAAAGTATTCAGGGGTTCATTTGTAACAACACCCTTCATTTCACAGTTGATAGAACTGAAATCCAGAATGGCAAGTCTTAATGTGCAGAGCCACACATATTTGAGTTCATTTTGGCAAATATTTCTCTAGCTTTTGCTAGGAGTTAGGCCCTAAGCCAAAAACTGCATTAGTATAAGCAACATTGCTAAATAATGAGAAAATCGCCTTTATTTCTATCCTACAACTGGAAATCCTCATGGAAATGCTTTCTCTTTGTTAAAACTAAACATTATATTTTCCATTTAACAAAGGGTGAATATTCTCTTGAAAATCTATCTGAATGCCATATCACTTTTACAAAGCACAATAATTTTAAGTGCCCGCTATATTTCCCAAAATCCCATATATAGAATGCTAAATTAACTATTTAAATTCAGCTCCTGGAAATACACATTTAACTGCCTCATCTTCCCATTCAAATGTTAAGCTACCTTTTATAAGAAAATGATGAAGAAAACAAGCCACCAGGAGAGCTGGGGTTGGTTGCCAGACTGTGACAAAACCCCCTTAGTTCTTTGTCTCAAGCCCTTCTGCTACCACTGCTGCATCTTGAGGAATCTAAACTGAGGAAAAGCACCATTGGTTGGTAAAACCATTGCATTGCAAAGGACCCTGTAATCATTTGGATTTAGAATGTCCCCCCAACCCTCATAGAAACAAGGTAGCAATGATGAAAGGGGTGGGGGTCTTGGTTGCTAAGGAGGGATCCCTGAGGGTGTAGCCTTGGGGATTATATGCTTCCTCCTCTCCCTGCTCGCTCTCTCTCTGCTTTTGGCCTCCACAATGCAACCGCAGAGCCTTGCTGTCCCTCTCTCTGCTTCCTGCTGCCATGCTCTGAGCTCCACACACCTGGCCTGACATGGACTGAACCCTGAAATTTCCAAAAAGTGTTAACAAATAAATCTTCCTTTAAATTGCGTAGTCTGTTGTTTTGGATTACAGCAGTGAGAATGTTGACCAAGATAAACCCCATGGTTCAGACACTTGACAGTGGATTCTGAATGATGAATAAAATTGTCCAGTTCACAACTCACTTTTTCTGGCATAACTCAGCTAGGGAATATTTAAAATTGAGTGTCTCTAAATTCTTTACATCGGGAGGTAGATTATTCTACAGTATTCCAAGTTTAAAATGCATAAAATCTTCTGTCAAATATATAAACAACCCCTTCCCCAAAACCTCAGGTCATATTCTTGGCAAATAGGAAGCCAGAGTGGCTCTTCTCTGATCTATTCAAGAAGGTCACTCATTTATTGGCTCTGAGTATTCATCAGAACTTTGATGGAAAATCTCAGATGACACCTAAACCTCATTCATACAAACTTGGAAAGGACTTCCATAATCATCCCTAAAATAAAATAAAATGGATTTTTGTAAGGTCTTGCTTTAAAGAAAAAAGAGAGAATACTTCAGAAAGGGAAAAATAATCAGAGTTGAACTATAAATATCTCTCTTCAATTTCTCAGGAAAAAAATGTGATAATTGTGTTTCTACTTATGTGAACATTCATATCCTGCACAAACATTAGGACGGTAAACTGGTGAGATCCCAAGTCACCCGGTTGGCCTCAGAACCTTTGAACTTTGGATAGCTATATGACACAACTTTAAGGGTATTGTTGAAGAAGAAATCTTTTTCTACTCTCCACAATTCACTTCCAGTCTGAGATCTTTTAAAACCCAATTAGGCCAGGCATGGTGGCACGCGCTTGTAATCCCAGTACTTGGGAGGCGGAGACCGGAGGATCCAGGTTCGCAGCCAGCCTCATCTACTTAGTGAGGCCCTCCGCAACTCTGTGAGACCCGGCTTCAAAATAAAGTATAAAAAATAGGCCCGGGAGTGTAGCTCGGAGGTAAAATGCCCCTGGGTTCCATCCCCGGTACCACAAAAAAATAAATAAATAAAAAATTTTAAAAAACTAAAACCCAATTAATCTGATTGTTTTCATTATATCACCTATCATATCTTACCTGATTCCATCTTTTTTTATTTCGTGACCATAAATTCGAATTTCCTCTTGGTTTGAAAAAAATAAGCTGATTGATCGATAACAAGAATATACTGAACCAAGGCATTTAGGGCTATTATGAACCTTTAAAGGAGAAAAACAAAAAGAAAGCATAGGAACCAACAACAACAAATAGGATCTATATTTGTTACTAAAATCACAGTGCATGTTTAGTTTAATGGCATCATTAGTCCCAAGACACTTTGCAAAGTTATGACTATGTTGAGGATTTCTGAGAGAAAATAAATATTTACCTCAGAAATTGGACAAACTTCCTAAAATGCAAATTAATTCAGCATATTTTAACTGATTTGAATATTTATATGTTGGATGTTAATATTATGAAGCTACATAGTATAAATTGGAAAAACTAGTTCTGATACAAAACTATAGATTATGACAAAGAATCATATTTATAATATTTATGCCCACATTTTTTACCTGTTAAAGAATCATGAAACAGAGCTTCAAATGGAACTTTATATCAAGCAATATTTAAAGGTTAAAAAAATGTCTGTGGCCTGGAGATGTAGCTCAGTGATAGAGCACTTGCCTAGCATGTACAAGGCCCTAGGTTCGATCCCCAGCATCACAAAAAAAGTGGCCATAACTTTACTAAATATAACAACTTTGAAGCATAAAAGTGATAAGAAAAATCACCAATAATAAAATATAATTTAATAAAGTAGCAATTTAATGTATATGAATTTAATGTTTAATCAGCAAATTTCATTGATCACTTATTTGCCCTGCACTGGTCTAGATTATGTGGATATAGTAATCAATTCAACAGACAAAAATATCTGCCCTCATGAAACTTATATTCCATTACAGGAAAAGACAGTTTAAAAATACAACTAAAATATAGAGTGTCTTAAATGACATTAAGGATAACTGTTAAGCAGGGAAAGGAGATACAGTGCATGTGTCAGGGTTTGGGGGCAATTTTAGAGTGAGAGGCCAAGGGAGGCCTCTCTGGGGTGGTGAAGTTCTGGTAAAGGTGGAGAGTGAGAGCAAGCCAGGTGGGAAATTGAGAAGCCCAAAGAGAAGAGCAGGAACCAAAGCCTGAGGTCGGGGTACGCCTCGCATGTTGTCAATACCCAGGAATCCAGCATCTAACCAAGCAGGATGCTGGAGGATTCTTTTTTGGACAAACAAAATGGAAAAAGACTAATATTTGGGGGATTATCTGACGAAGCAAGAGGATCTCTGCTCAGTCTCACACTAGCCAAATAACCCCTCTCCATATATCAAGAGTTTCCATAACCCAGCGTGGTGGTGCACGCCTGTCATCCCAGGACTTGGGAGGCTGAGACAGGAGGATCACAGGTTTGAGGACAGTCTCAGCAATTTAGTGAGACCCTGTTTTAAAATTGAATAAATAAAAATGGCTGGGGGTGTAGCTCAGAGGTAGAAGTCCTGTGGGTTTAATCCCTCGTACCACCAAGAAAAAAAAAGAGCTTCCAATTAGCTCTTGGAGTCTTTTTCTCAAGTGTGAACAAATATTCATGAATCACAGTCACTTGATGAAAGTCTACAACGTGAAAGACAAACACCAAATAAACAAACCATAGAAAGGAAAACAAAAACCATTCAGAAAAGTATAAAAAACTCCCCAAAGCCCATAATTTATATCTTCAGGAAAAAAGATGAGTATATGACTTCTACAAAAGAAGAATAAAATGCTATTTAAAAGGAAATTCAAGGAATAAAATATACAATTGGATATTGACAATATCATAGGAGAAATTTATAACTAAAATAGAAAGGTTAGGAGGTAAAGATCTAAGAGCTGGAAAGAAAGCTCATAAAATGTAGAACAAAAAATTAAAAGATGAAAAATAAGCAAGAATCAGTAAGAAAATCAAGGGAGCACTCAGTCAGGAGCTCTGATATATAAACAGTAGAATTCCTGAAAGAGAAGAAGAGAGGAAATTGGACTGGGGATGTAGCTCAGTGGTGCACACACAGCCTTAGGTTCCATCCCCAGTAGCAGAAGGAAGGTAGAAAGAAAGGTCCAAAACTAAAGGATTTATAAAGCTTGAAAAGGCCTATCAAATGCCCAACACACGACACACACAAAAAAGGAAAAACACAAAAGGAAAAATAAAAACTCTAACCTAAACATGAAATCTCAGAACTCTGGGGATAGAGATCTAAAACAATTTTTGGACAGAGAAGTTGGGACAAAGTCCATATGTGAAAAAATCAGAAATCAGAGCAAACTGCACGTCAAATTTCTGAAAGTGTTTTCCAAATTATAAACAAACTTCCAAACTATTTCCTCCCATGTACACTTTCCAGGAAAGTGTCTTCCCATTCCAAAAACCAACTAGTGAACTAAAACAAGTAAACAAAGAGGAAAAGTGTCCCTGCTTAAACACCACTACAAACACGGACCATACAGAGCATCCAGTAAGCTTTTTAGAGTCTCTAAAGTATGAGCAAGGTTCCCAGGACATTAGACACTTGTTAGGAGGATCCAAGAAACAGGAGAACCAATACAGGAGAGAGAAACAAATTCTCCAGGAGGAGGATGAAAAGAAATCCCAGGTGCCAGGTGTGCAGTAGGCCTCACAGACAGCCCATCTGGAATGTTTCATGGGGGGAAACATTGAGAGATTGTTATTTTAAGATTTTTATAGACACAGGGACTCTGGAAAAGAAAAAATTTCAGCGATTAAGGAAAATGCAGCAAACAAAAGCTGGGATAACTTTATTCTAGGGAAATGTACAAGAGAAATAAAATTGCCATAACCTAATTGGCTCAGCCCTAAGCAATACTTACATAGTGTTATGGTTAGATATAGAATTACCCCTTGAAGAGCTCATAAATTGGTGTTTGGCACTGATATAATTGAGTCTTGAGGGTTATAATCCCAGCAGTAGATAAATCCGTTGTCATGGATTTATCTGGGTAGTGGCTGGGGGGGGTCCCTGGGGGTGCAGCCTTTGGGATGGTTCCTCCTCCCCTGCCCCCCCTTGCTTCTGGCCTCCATGATGGGAGGAGCACCACCCATGTGCTCTCCCTCTCTCCACCTCCTGCCACCATGCCCGAGATCCGCGGTCCCCAGCCTCACATGGACAGAATCCATAAGAAAATAAATCTTCTTTCCTCTAAATTTCATGGTCAAGTCTTTAGATTGTGGCTGTGAGAATGCTGACCGGAACACACAGTGACAATAATAAAAAAATTTTTGGTTAGGTTTGGTTGACCTAACCAAAAATAGTGACAGACTCTATTAGAAGAAGAAGAGATGGGGGTAAATGTACCTGTCTGTATGCTCATAAATCTATTTATATGTGTCTGTTTGTGGAGGGGTGTGTAACTAATGTGAAGCATGGTATAAATAAGATGACTCCTCATATTTTTTTTCTTTTCTTTTTTTTGATACTGAGGATTGAACCCAGGGTCATTCTACCTCTGAGCTAAATCCTCAGCCCTATTTTTTATTTTGAAACAGGGTCTCACTAAGTTGCAGAGGACCTCGATAAGTTGATGAGGCTGTCCTTGAACCTGTGATCCTCCTGTCTCAGTCTCCCAAGTACTGGGATTACAGGCATGCACCACTATGCCCGGCTCAAGATGATCAAATAAAACCTGAAGAGGAAGGATGTTGACTGGAGGTGATATTATGACACCCATGATAGAGACACTAGACACTTCTGCATCACTTGTAAGACCCTCCAACATGGATTCAAACCCAATTTCTCACAGTGCTAGGCATTACCTCAATACAATTATACTCAATATAGCCACAAATTTGGCCCATTCCATTAACAATAGAGCCCTAAGTATTGATTCTATAATTATTATCGATTTCCTATCATTTATCCAACATTTTTAAAATACATGATTTTCTAGAAATAATTTTTAAGCTGATTATATTCTAAAATCACCTACCCACACTGTGTACCGAGGCTCCAAATTACCACAGTCCTTTGCGAAAATATAAGAGCAGTTTCCTGGGAAGTAATAGTAGATGCCATCAAATGTTTCAAAATGATACTGTCCCCAGGTTTTGCAAATACCATCTCTGCCAGTGCCCATGTTTGGGACTGAAAAGACATAGGATAATGTTTAGTAGAATAAAATAAATTAGACCTGTTTCTAGTAATGTATGTAAGTGATTCTAATTTTCATTTAAATATGTATTTTCTTCTTTGATAGTCTGTATCACAGGGAGAAATAACTACTCTAAAATTACCAGGTGCTCTCAAAACTATCGACCTCCTTGAAGAAACACAAGGTCTCCAAGTTATGAAAAAAGGACTTACATTAGAAACTTCCTGAATTTTTACTTCCAAAAGAAGACTCTAAGCCAGGCATGGTGGCACATGCCTGTAACCCCAGTACTTGGGAGACTGAGACAATAGGATCACAGGTTTGAGACCAGCCTCAGCAAATTAATGAGACTCTCAGCAACCTAGCGAGACCCTGTTTCAAGATGAAATTTAAAAAATTTTAAAAAGGCTAGAGATATAGCTCAGAGACGGAATGCACCTGGGTTCAATCCCAACTACCACAAACATAACAAACAAACAAATAAATGGCTTGGGTTGTAGCTCACAGGTAGAATGTCCCTAGATTCAATCCCCAGTACCAAAAAAAAGAAGAAAAAAGAAAAGGAAAAAAAAGAAGTGGAGGAGGAAGAGGAGGAGGAAGAAGAAGAAGGAGAAGGAGGAGGAGGAGGAGAAGGAGGAGGAGGAGGAGGAGGAGGAGGAGGAGTCCAGGATAAAAAGAGTAGGGAAAATGAAACAGAAAAAGAAGCTGATGTTGATAAAGCAAATAAGTGGCTCAGAAAACAAAGAAAACTTCACCACTCAGTGTCCTAAAAATTAGCATAGGCGGCATTAGAGTATTCCGTCTCCATAATTCTTTCAAAAATATCTTTATGGCATCGAAAGAGAAAAATAATGACTGATCAAAAAAAGTTATCTTTATATTTCAGGAAACTGGGGTTGGGGAGCATTTGTTGTCCAGGGATTACTGGAATTTAAGAAATCATGACCTCAGACTGGCCAAATCTCAAGCAATATTCATCTTAAATCAGACAACTCCCTCTCCTGATATCATCCTGCCTGCCCTGGTAGAGAGCCTTCTAGTCAATGTTTTTTTTTCTAGACCCTTCACTTTAGAGTAGTGTAGAAATCATAACATTTACTGAACACTTTGTATGTGTAAAACATTCAGATATATTCTATGGAGAGCAAAAGATAAGGGGCAATCTTGGTGTCTTTTCTTTCTGTAATTTTCTTCCTAAATGTACTAGCTTTGGCCAACTTTGGCCTTTTCTGGAAAAGACACAGAGGGATCCATATTAAAGCATTCTTCCCTGAATGTTTGCCTTACTTTTGTGGCATGTTGTCATAGCATCTTGTACTTTCCTGTATAGCACACGTCACACGTTTAATTACTAGGTATCTCTTGTGTATTGGTTCCCTTCTCTAGACTTCAGGAGGGCAGAAACATGTCTATATTATTCACAAATGTATTCCCCAGTGCCTAGGCTGGGATCTAGTAGATGCTCAAAAAATGTTGATTAAAGAAATGAATATTTATTGATCATTATTAAAATAATATCTTAACCACTGTGGATAAAAAAAAATGTTTACAAAAGAAAACTCCCTTGCCTTTGAAGGACTTTAAATACTATTTCAGTTTTATGTATAGAATGTTCAATTAAAGTCAAAAAGAATGACTGGCTCCAAATAATGGATATAATTTACAAAGTAAAAAGAAAGATGAATGAGAACCCAGTCCTGATGGACTAGTACTATATAAAGTATAAATAAATACAGCCGGACGTGGTGGCGCACGCTTGTAATCCTAGCACTTGGGAGGCTGAGACAGGAGGATGTCAGGTTCACAGCTAGCCTCAGCTCCTTAGTGAGGCCCTCTGCAACTGAGTGAGACCCTGTTTCAAAATAAAGAATAAAAAATAGGGCTGGGGGTGTAGGTCGGAGGTAAAATGCCCCTGGGTTCGATCCCCAGTTCCACAACATAAATAAATAAATAAATAAATAAATAAATAAATAAATAAATAAATAACAATTAAATACCAGAGGAAATAATAGAGATCAGTGTGAAGGGAAAGTAAGGATAACTATTTTCTTTTACATTGTTTCTAAATTACTGAAAATGGATTATGCACTCTCTAGATAATGTACAACCTGATTGCCCCAGCTCCCAATGGGTGAACACTACTGTAGCAAACTATGCCTTAATGTTCTCTTCCGTGTCCCACAATTCTCTCATAAATATCCCTGACACTTACCAATCTGGCACCTTGTCCCCAGAGCCTGAAATATCTGACAGTCACATGTGCCAGTCTTAGAACAGAAAGCTCCGTTAAGGCATTCATGAGGACAAGAACCTGAGGGATAAAATCAGAAGTTATCTTCTGGCACGCATCCGTTCTTATAAACATAATACGTCAAGATCGAGCTGGGACTAACTGTAACCGCTGTTAACTTAAACAGAACCCTGGGCCTCTTGCCTTGAGGAGCTAACGAATTAAACCCATCACATCTCTCTCTAGTTCATTTCATTATGTGTTCTGTGAAGCAAGAAAGACAGCTTTTCTTTCACGTCCCCAACTACTCTGAGAGCAAAGGGCAGCCTCCTTCAAGCCACTGAAAGGTCAAGTTCCCATGTAAGGAGTCACTGTCCCCGCTGATGAGAACCAGAAACACACAAGCGAGCAGCAGATGAGTCCGTTGATGGAGTTTGGCCCCAGCTGTGCAGCCGATTGGCTCCTTCTCTAGGAGCGTGCACTGTATTAAAGCACAGCGTCCATCATTAATGTGTGTGATCACACAAAGTATAACACTGGAAAAGAAATGCCCACTTTTGAATAGAATGATTAAACATTTCATTTGAAGTTTGTCTATTCATCCTCGGGCTCGATACAAATGATGCGATATCTTTGGAACCTGTGCTTAATGTTGGTGAGGCAGAAGCCTTAAGTCACTGCCTGCTGTCATCAAAAATATTATTAGTTTCATGGAAAGAAACTTGCCCCCAAAGAATTATATTAGAGAGAGGAAGCAAGTGATGATGAGCTCTAACCCTGAGTTTGCCATTATCTCCACATGAGTTTTTAGAAATGCAAATGAATCCCAGTGCAAATTTTTCTTCTATTAAGGAGAGGACAAGAGGCAACTGGTAAAACTCAAGCAGGAAGGACTTAAATAACACATCAGAACTAGCGGACATCTTCGAGTCACCATAAGGTATTGTTGAAGAAGTTGTGTCTATCTGGAATATGTCAGGTTTAGGGAAGACACTTACTAACCACAATAACTTAACCAAGTTTTACCAAATACAAGAATGAGAAGATCCTATATTATTTATTTCCATCTATGATCCATTGATGTCTCTATATTAAAAACATACAAACCTCAAGGTAAATCATAAGTGAGAAAAGTTAGCTGTTTTCATTTAAACCATGAATATAGATGAATATGATGGTTTTCATAAACTTAAATATTTTTTTCCTTAAGGGTACATCTACCTTTAAACATCATCTCAGATCTCAGCCTTAAATTTTTCCAATGGGTAAATGTCTAAAAATTTAGATAAATAAATGTATCTCCTTCAAAATATTATTTACACTACTGTTTAGTCTCCTGAAAACAAGTATCAAACCAAAACTGGTGAGGATCCATGTAATTTTAAACATAGTGATAAGAATTCCTATTTGCTAGTTACCATTCGAATTAAATTTTAAACTACCATCAGCATCCTGCTTAATGGAAATGGGAAATTGGTAAGCAAAAATTGGATGTGAAGGAATCAAAGAGCAAGTAGTTGGTTCAGAAAAAAGGTTTCTGATACTGAGTGACATCTTCCCAGGTAATATAATTATCAGTTTTGTCTAACTCTTCAGCCCTGGTTATTTATAAAAATAATTCAAATTTCTATAGAACGTAAACTTAAATTATTACTATTATCACCACCCTGGCCCAGTTTCCTCCATGAAGTACAGGGAAACAATAAAGACTTGATTCAGTATATCTCCCAAAGGAATCTTTTGAGAAAACAAATATTAAATCCAGATATAAACACTGACCTTTTATTTTGCTTTCACCCCAATTAATAGTTTCATGGAAAAAATATCTTGGAGAAGTTGCTTCAAACTGTTAAAGAAATAAATAAGAATTCAAAAATAGATAGTTTAATCCAAGCTGAACACAGATGGAAAATAGGTACAATTATGGAAATTAAGAATTGCTGACTTTGGATTTCCTTGGATTATTGAGACTATCTCGTGGTTAGAAGACGTGGTTTTGA
This sequence comes from Glis glis, assembly GCA_004027185.1. NCBI lineage: Eukaryota > Metazoa > Chordata > Mammalia > Rodentia > Gliridae > Glis > Glis glis. Next base: position 1,058 of record PVJS01031729.1, on the reverse strand, counting down.
ACCTTTGTTTTGCCTCTTCCATGACTTTGACAAGTCCTGTACCACCTCTGTTCTCCGTCCTCACTTCCCTTCCTCCTCCTTCTGCCCATCACGCCCCTGCTAAAAGGAGCCTGGTTAGAGCCTAATCTTCAGATTCACTGACTGCTTTGCCTACATTTCCAGGTGGGATGGTCTAGGGGAAAAAAACTGCACAGGCCTAATGAACCAACAGTCTGTGCTGTCCTGCCAGCCTGCACACCAGTCCGCAGAGACACTACCCACAGAAGCACGAGATGTTTGGGGGTTAGGATGTCATCTGCGGCTCCAAAGAGCTGACACTTTGAAGATCATAGAACATTTCAACGTATCTCTTTAAAGAGCCTCAGGTAGTTCAGAGTCATGGTTAAGGGCATGAATGACAGAATTAAACAGAACTGGACTGGAGTCCTGTCTCTGTCATTACTTCTACTAAGGCAAGTTTCCTAACTTCTCAGTGCCTCTGTTTATCCATCTGTAAAATGGGAACAATAATGGCACCTCGTTTGTTGGGTAGTTGTGACAATGAAGTAAAACAATGTATGCAAAGCTTCCAGCATAGTATCTGACACAGAAAAATAACAACAAAGAGATTTATCTTAACCTAAGCAATGCTTATGAAACCTTAAGATTTATGACTTAGTAGCAAATAAATATGGATTACTAAAATGACTCGGTTACAGATGATTATTCCAACTCACTGGCAATTGAGTGTACAGTCTGGGGCTGTATCTTTCCCAGTGGCATTTTTATGCTTAACAGAAAACACACACACAAACACACACACACACACAATTTGCCACATAGTTATCAAATAAGGTAGCCGATGATCCTAGAAAATCTAGAGAAAGATGCAGGATAAGAAAGAAGGGGGCCGGGCGTGGTGGCGCACGCTTGTAATCCCAGTACTTTGGGAGGTGGAGACCGGAGGATCCGAGTTCCTGGCCAGCCTCAGCTCGCTCTCTCTCTCTCTCTCTCTCTCTCTCCCCCTGTCTCTCTCTCTCTCTCTCTCTCTCTCTCTCTCTCTCTCTCTCTCTGTCTCT
>PVJS01031728.1:0-23216 GCA_004027185.1 Glis glis | reverse complement strand
TTGAACAAAACACTGTGCTCACTGAGCCATACCTGTTAAAGATTAAGAGAATACAAGAAATTTACAGCAAAGAGAGAACAGTCAGGAAAACAGAAGATTTTGCCAGGCCACCTTTTCTACGGGCATACTTCCTTGAAGCTTTTGCACGTCGTGCGTGTATGCACGCAGACTCCGTAGGAGGCAAGGCCGTGGCATTTACGGCAAAGAGAGAACAGCCAAGAAAACAGAGGATCTTGCCAGGCCACCTTTCCTACGGGCATACTTCCTTGAAGCTTTTGCCACGTCGCGCGTGTTCACGCAGACTTCGTAGGAGGCAAGGCCGTGGCAGCTGAGCATGCTGGTTGTGCTTAAAGTCTCCTGTTTCAGGCTGAAACAGGAAGATGACTGGAGCCCAAGTGTTGAGCCAGCCTAGGTAATACAGCAAAACTCCATCTCTAGAAGAGAAAGGAAGAAAGAAAAGGGAGAATGAAAAGAAATGGAAGAAAAGAAAAGCAAGGAAGGAGCCAGGCGTGGTGGCGCATGCTTGTAATTCCAGTACTTGGGAGGCTGAGGTTCTGGGATTGCAGCCAGCCTCAGCTACTTAGTGAGGCCTCCGCAACTTAGTGAGACCCTGTTTTAAAATAAAGAATAAAAAATAGGGCTGGGGGTGTAGCCTGGAGGTAGAATGCCCCTGGGTTCAATCCCCAGTACTGCAAAAAAAAAAAATTAAAAAAAAAGAGAGGAAGGGAGAAATGAAAAGTAAGATAGTAAGAAGAGAGAGAAAGGAAGCTAGACAATGGGATCTCCAGCCTTTGACTGATGATTCCCTTTTTGCACTTGTCTTCATAGACAAAAAACACTGATTAATCATGCATGAATGATTGTTCATTTAATATTTAATTTTTAATTCTGAGTCTGTGGTCTGCATTTTTTATCTGTAAAATTAAAGTGATAGATGGCAGTATACAAAGATGTCTTAGGCAATAATGAAAAAAGCAATCTTATATTTGGGCACATGACCTTTTAAGATTGGTGCTATGATTTGGATATGATTGGAACTTGTCTCCCAAATGTTGATGTGCTAGAAGATTAGTGTCCAATGTGGCGGTGTTGGGAGGTGGGGGGGCCTGTGAGAGGTGGGACGTCTGCATCAAAGGTCACTGGGGCATCACCCTTGAAAGGAATTAAAGGAACTCCTAGGAGAGTGGTTGTTATAGAAAGAACCATCCTGGCCCAAGTTGGTCTGGCTTCCTGTTTCACCATGTTCTCTCTCTCTCCCTCTCACACACACTCTCACCATGATGCCATGACGAAGACGAAGACGATGATGATGATGATGATACCGCCAGAAGTCCAAATGATTATGAATATCATGATGTCACCAATGCCAAGCAAATGCTGAGACCATGTTCTTAACTTTCCAGAGTTGTGAACTAAATAAACTCTTCTATCAAAGCAACACAAAATGGACTAAAACGGCCAGGCGTGGTGGCGCACGCTTGTAATCCCAGTACTTTGGGAGGCGGAGACTGGAGGATCCGGGTTCGCGGCCAGCCTCATCTCTCTCTCTCTCTCTCTCTCTCTCTCTCTCTCTACCTAGTGAGGCCCTCCGCAACCCGGTTTCAAAATAAAGTATAAAAAAAATAGGGCCAGGGGTATAGCGCGGAGGTAGAACGCCCCTGGGTTCAATCCCTGGTACCGCAAAAAAAAAATGGACTAAAACAATTGGGTTCTTGCCAACACACCCCAAACATCTCCAACAGTGATAAGCAAATTGGCCACCCTATTCTTCATAGGAAAGTCTAAACTGACCTGCCTCTGGATACATCCTTTAGGATACCTCATTAGCTTGACTTAAAATGAGAAATAACCACCCTGCCATACTGGAAATTTGAGTCTTCCAGACGATTTTGGTATTTCACGAGACAGGTTACCAGAAACAGCCCTGTCAGGTTTCGTTCGCTCATCTGTGAGGCACATAGCTTTTCATCTTTGATGGTGTCAGAAAAGGTGAATGGAAAAAATCCATTAAGTGACAATAAAAAAGGTAGAAAAATGTCACCCTAGAACTAAGAGCATTCAAAAAGGATCTATTGTTTTTCTGCCTTGATGTAGCTTTACGTGTGGATTTATCTTCCATAAAAAGAGAAAAGTATGCAATTAATCAAAGACACAAATGAAAAACCCTGCTGTCTAGCTTTATTTCCTTAGGAAATTATTTCTAGATTTCTTTATTATAATGCTGTTAACACATGTTAAAATGAATTAGAACAATACAGGTAAGATCTTTGGGGACATACATCTATCTTTATCCTGAGAAAGTAAATATAGTAACTGCCTAAAGTTGTTCCAAGGTGTGAGTTTGAAGGGTGGGTTGTATGTATAATGAATAGCAGTTGTGATAATCAGAAATCAAATCCCATTGGCCCTGAGAATACTGGCCAGCAGCACTTGTAGTTGTAGTGCTTACCACAAGATAATTCCCAAATTACAGAAATTCACCACACAAAAAGATCATTAAATACTGATCATCATATGCATTTGTTACATTAAGATTAGAAACAAGTCCTGTTTAGAAATAATGCCAAAAACAGTTTCTATATTTTATTTTCATATTGAAAACCAGTCAGATTTGCCTCAAAGAGCAAATCTATTTAAAACTAAATGAACACAGTAGCAAAGCTGCACTTTTTTTTTTCTAAATGGGAAAGGGTTAATTCATCTGAGATAACACACCAGAAAAATACAGACAGCCATACACACACATCCAAGGTATTGCTCTTAGAAATGTGTACAATAAGATGTCCTGAAATGTGTGTGAATGTCAAAAGGAATTAATACCTTCTTCATCTGAAAGTTTTCACAACTCGCTCTCCAGCATCTGAACACTTTGCTGTGTCTGAGGAACTTTCCACCTTGTGAGTTGTGCTCAGAGGTAAAGCCTGCCCTCCACCATACACACCGAGATTGCCAGACTCCTCCTCACAGCATCGTTTGCAGGTACCTGGGCTCTATCAGATAGACTGTAAGACAGGGGAAGTAGAGGGGCCAGGGCAGGAGGCATTGTCCCAGCAGCACCCATGCCAAGGGGCTCAGAGGCACTGTGCACGATGGAGCATCCTGTACAGCGAACAAGCTGTAAAACTCAATGTCTGGCACCACTACACCAACTTTGTGCTACATTCTGGATGTTCATGATCTAGATGTTTGGGCTACCTGGTTTCAGTCGAGATACAAAATCTAGTCTTTGTGATATTTCTGTGAGTTACCAAATATGCTTTCAATAAATTTCTGTTTTAATCAAAGCGGGTCAGCTTATTTTTCCTGTAAAAGCCTCCTGACTGATATAGGAATGATTGTAGGCAATAGAGCCCCAGAAACAGGGAGGAATTCAAGATTGATGACCTAGCCTGGTTGAGGTAAAATAAATAAATAAATAAAAATGAAAATCCAGCTAGTAGTGAAAGATGAGGGGTGGGGTGGAGTGGGGAGGAGGCTCCAGCTTTCTCACAACCTGCAGAGGTGAAACAATCGATTTCATTGTCTTCCCATGGCCATCTGGAATGAAGTGTCCACTAAATGGTTATTGCCACTGAGCAAGGTCTACGCAACCTCAGCACATTTGGGGCTGGATCATCCTTTGTGGTGGGAGCCGTCTGGTACGTTATAGGATGTTTAGTAACATTCCTGACTTCTGTCCACTAGATGCCAATAATACCCACACAGTGTTATAATAGCAAAGAAACAGAATTGTCTATGGTTCAAAACTACTGCCATAAAGAACATGATGGAGTGGGGCACAGTGGGGCACACTATATAATCCCAGTACTTATAGGCTAAGACCGGCAGATCACAGGTTGGAGGCCGCCCTCAGCAACTTAGCAAGACCCTGTTACAAAGTAAAAAATAAGGAGGGCATGGGGTGTAGCTCAGAAGTAGAATGCCCCTAGGTTTAATCCCCAGTACAAAAAAAAAGATAAAAGAAAAAAGGAAGAAAGGGGGAAACCCACGATGCAGCTAATGAATTGAAGGGCTTTGGGATGAATAGCCTAGTAATGACAATAATGACAATCCCCGATTCTTCAATTCTTAGTCGACATGATAAAAAAAAAAAACCACGGACCCCATTTGACTTTTCCTAAAGTCTCCTTTTTCTCCTATGTGTACAAGGCTATCAGAGCCAAAGGCCAGTCTCAAACTCGAACCTTGCTTCCAACCCAGTGGGTTGGAACTCAAAGAGCTGCAAATGGGGGAGGCCATGTGGCACTTGTGACAAGCCCTCTTGAGAGAGCCTTTGCCCCAGCGGATGGGGTAGAGACTGCTCATCCTCTATAGCTGCCCAGCCTCTCTTTGAATCGCTTAAGCTTGAAGCATTGTCTTGCCCAAGGCCAGGCCCTCTTCAAGGGGGAGTCCACATCCAGTGACTGATGACACAAGGGTATGGGCGCCTAGTCCCCTCGCTTCAACCTCATGGCAGTTCCAAAGGGCTGCCCAGCTTCTGAACTCTGTGGGTTTGGCTAAGACCTCAACTGAGATGGCACTGCAGCCAGAGGTGAGCTGCCAACAGGCTCTCCAGAGGGGGAAACCCTGATTTATAGCATTTGCCAATGTCCATGCAAACAAGCTCCAGTGTACCATGTATCACAGCCCAACTTCTCCCCTAGTCTCTTCCTACTTTCTTCTCTTCTCTTCTACAGATGGCAATCCCCAGAGCACACCCTGATGAAACTCCTGGCTCTAAGCTCTGTCTTAGTATCTGTTTCCCAGGGATTCCAATCTGCAACACATAGTGACTCAAGAGTGGTGGACCCCTAGAAAAGAAGGTATGCTCCTGCTGAGAGAAAGCTCACTGTGCTGATCATGAAGAGCCTTGTCCACTCGAAGTCTTTTGGAATGAATCTCATAGAAAATGAAAGGACAGTGAAGGGTTTTAACAGGGCACCAATAAGATCAAGTATACATTTTAAGAAGGTTGTTCTAGAAGCAGAACACAGTGAACTGGAGTGGCAAGAGACTGTTGTGGTCCAGATGGGACAGCAACAGTGGGGCCAGATTATGAGCCATTGATGAATAATTGCATGTGCGGTTGAAGGAGGGAAAACGAAGCATCAAAGATTAAGATTACTACTATTTCCAGAGATGGATCGGATTAGTTCATGACAGAGAATTCAGGAGGAGGATAAATTTCAAACATGATGAAGTTAAAGTGTACCACATGGACCATCGAGCTGGAGATATTCAGCAGGGGTGTCTGTGTGTATATATATTACATCACATCATGTTGCTTATATCCATACTCTGCATAGTTCCAAAGCAAGGCTATATAAATGCATACATGCAGCCAGGTGTGGTGACGCATGCTTGTAATCCCAGTACTTGGGAGACTGAGACAGGGGGATCACAGGTTCAAGACCAGCCTCAGCAACTTAGTGAGGCTTTCAGCAACTTAGCAAGACCCTGTTTCCAAATTAAAAAAATAAAATAAGGCTGGGGATATAGCTCAGAGGTAGAATGCCCCTGGGTTCAATCCCCATGTGCCACAAAAAATAATACATATGTACATACATACAAGATAAAAATAACATAGCTGGGCATGGTGGCACACACTTGTAATCCCAGTACTTGGGAGGCTGAGGCAGGAGGATTGCAGGTTCACGGCCAGCCTCAGCTACTTAGTGAGGCCCTCTGTAACTTAGTGAGACTCTATTTCAAAATAAAGAATAAAAAATAGGGCTGGGGGTGTAGCTCAGAGGTAGAATGCCCCTGGGTTCAATCCCCAGTACCACACACAAAAATAAATAAATAAACATGAAAAACTGAGGTGAAGGGAATAAAGGCAGGTGAGTTCAATACACAGAAGGCAGACCTCAAACAGCAGCGAGAGAAGGGCCCCCAAATCTGTCCTGAGCTTCCTGTGGCAAAGCAGGGGAAGATTGTTGTGACTTTTATTGGTACAGGTTTTCTGATTTGGTCTGAAGGTTCCTCTGTCAAGATGGGCCATGAGTCAAGGTAGCTGTGAACTTGACCAGTGGAAGGCTGGGTTCCAGTATGTTGGTCAGGTAAGCACAGTAAGGAGGTAAAACCAAATGGCACAAAACGGACGAAGAGCATTACTTACAGATCCAGGGAGGTTCCGAGTGCTGAGAGGCAGCCAGGAGCTCAGCGGCGGGTGAGAACCAGAGCGAGGGCTGTGGGACCATGCCTTTATTAGGACCCAAATTGAAAGAAAAATCGTGCAAGGGGGAGGGAAGCTGATTTGCTGGCTGGTGTTCACTATGAGGGTTATCATGGTCAGCAGCTGTTGAGTATAATGGGTTCTAGGTCTGCGGGGTGAGGAATAGGTAAGGTAGATTATAAGCAATCATGCAGGGAGTGGAGGTTTTAACTAGGCCAAAAGTGGTGGAGTACAGCTGGGATATTTTGTGATACTGGGGATTGAACCCAGGGGCATTCTACCTCCAAGCTACACTATGCCCAACTATAATTGGATTTTTTTTTTTTTTTTGCAGTACTGGGGATCGAACCCAGGGACATTCTACCTCTGAGCTCCACCCCCAGCCCGATTTTTTATTCTTTATTTTGAAACAGGGTCTCACTAAGTTGCAGAGGGCCTCACAAGTTGCTGAGGCTAGCCACGAACCTGCGATCCTCCTGTCTCAGCCTCCCAAGTACTGGTATTACAAGCGTCCGCCACCACACCCAGCTTCTATAATTGGATTTTAATCAACTTAATGTCAGACCTAAAATTGCATGCTGAGGCAGTAACTATATTAAATTTATGACAGAGACACAATGAAGAACTTGGTTGACTGAGACTGGTTAAAAGTGAGTTAGTGCGTGTTGGGCTGTGGCTGGGTGGAAGAGCTTGACCAGCACAAGGCCCAGCACAGCAAGTCAGTGCCTTCCGAGAATCACCTGTCTTCAGGCAGCGAGTTCTTAGGGAGGGCTAAGAACTTAGCTAAGAACCAGAGTTAATCAGCAGTTCCACATAAAGAAAACGAGGCTTAGAAGACAGGCCTGTGATAGAGGAGATGTGGGAGCCAAGGGCTGTGGGTGCTGGTGCTGATCATGGGCGCAAGTAGAGTGTGGAATGGGGGAAGAAAAGGGACCTGGGATGGATCCTGGGGAAAACAGATGTTTAAGAGGAAAGCTGGAAGCCAGGCATGGTGGTGCACACCTGTAATCCCAGTACTTGGGAGGCTGAGACAGGAGGACCACAGGTTCGAGGACAGTCTCAGCAAGTAGTGAGAATCTCATCAGCCTAGCGAGACCCTATTTCAAAATAAAAATAAAATAGGGCTGGGGGTGTAGCTCGGAGGTAGAATGCCCCTGAGTTCAATCCCCAGTACCACAATCCCCAAACACACACAAAGTTTTGTTTGTTTGTTTAAAAAAAGGAACGCTGGAGAAAGAGGGAAAGGGAAAGAGCAGGGAAATTGAACTGCCCAAGGTCTCACAGCCACATGAAGTGCAGATATACTGTTTAGGGGTACTTGGAAATGTGTTTTAGAATTCCATTGTCCACTTAAATTATGGCACGAACCATAGTCTCGAAATAAACCAATGATACTCTTCAAATGCTTGTTTTGGGAGGAAAACTCAGCAATCTCTTTTCTGTCTTTTCAAAAACACAGATAAAGCCCACTGTCATTAACATAACACAAAATGCCAAGGAATATGAGTCTATATCAATAATACCATGATATGACTAAAGTCATGTAACTAGCATTATATTGGCAGAGTGTTTACACAAGACATTAATACTAGTTTCTATCTTAACTCTAATTTTAAAGTAAAAATTATATTTTATGTTCACTTCAAGAGTGATGGAGTGTTCAGAAAACATAATATGTTTATACTTTCATTGATGCATTGTAATTATACATCATAATGAGGTTCAAAGTGATACACTCACACATGCACACAGCACTCGGTGTATTTTCCTCCACATCCCACCCCGCTCCCCTCCTCCTTCCCCATGCATGTTAGTGAGATTGGTACTGACTTGTTCATATATGGACATAACATTATTCAAACTGAGAAAACATAATATTTTTGGAGAATAAGTTTTTCCCACCATCCTGTCTTAAGAGCATAAAGGTTTGGTTCACAGTTTTTTTATTTGACTTGCAAATAAATTCCTCTCCATAGCCTACCATAACAAGAGTCCCTGGGTTTATCTGTGGATTAGCTGATGAAATCAAGTAATCTCTGCCCTGAAGAAAGTGGAGACCTGCCCACTCTCTGGGAAGGAAGGCTTGAGAGAATCGGTTCAGGAGGTCACGGCAGGCAGGCAGGCAGGCAAGGGCTGCTTTCCTTGAGGAGGTAGGGAGGAGAGAAAATACCACAAAACACAAAGAAATAATGTAAATAGAAATGATAACATCTCCCTAACCCAAATAGTCTCTGATAAGTATTCTACCAGTGGAAGTGTCATGGGGGAAAGCATACTATTTTGCATCAGATTTTAAAAAGAAATAGAAAATAGGAGTAGGCTTTGCATTTTATAGGAGAAAGGAATGAACAGATGCGAAACAGGCAACCATATGAAAAGCCCATTGAGAAGAACTGGATGATTAATACACTACAAACAGGTTGGGACAGCATGATTTATCTGCATCTCAGAATGGAAACCTACGATGCAGAAAATGAGGTTAAAATGAAAAATGTAGAACTCCTGACAAACAGCAGAATAATGGATAATCTATATTTAAGGTAAGGGCATAAATAAAATGAAGAACCAAAATTCTTCTCATAAGGAATTCAGGAATCTTCTGATAAGTCCTTGTGAGTAAGCAGAGTTGGAATGCTTCCTTAGAGAATATGGAAGTTTTCTCTACCACAAGACAAAGCAGAGATCTAGAACACAGTCACCCAGTGCATCGCTTAGTAAGATGGACAATGCTTTGCTAGAAACAAAGAAAATATTAGAGAGAGCAAGGGCCAGAAATGAAAGCCACCTAGATTTTTCTCTGTGGTAGACACAGAGGAATATTTCAGAGTTTCCAAGAAAATAGCAGCACTTGGATTGATGAGTCATTGCAGAAATTAAATAAAACAAACTAGAACCAAATTTGCTCTTTGATAATATTCTAATGACATTATTAATAATGAAAATAAAAGATCACTCACCAGATGCCAGGCAGGGTGGTATGTGTATACAGATGGTACTCTGCTCACAGTGGTTTGACTTAATGATTATTCAACTTTACAGTGATGCAAAAGCAGTAGGCATTCCATACGAACCACACTTGGAACTTTGGATTTGGTCTTTCCTGGGATTCTGACACTCTCTCAATGTGTTGGGCAATGGCAGCTTCCAGTCAGCCTCGTGACCACAAGGGTAAACAGCTGACCTTCTGTGTGCTGTGTCGCTAACTATGATGTAGGTCAGGTGTGTTAAATGCATTTTCAACTTATGCTGGGGTTATTGGGACGTGACCTCATCGTAAGTCAAGGAGCATTGGAATTCCCTTTCTATAGATAAATAAACAGGCTCAGAGTGGACAGTTATGAGAACGACAAAGAATAATATTAATGCATGACTCGGACTTCTGGTGGTCCAACTAGAAGAGAACAGTGTGCTTTATAAGCCTATATTATATCCCAGTCAGGGGAAAGTAGCGTTTTCCTGTACTTAGAAGAATAAGTCTTCTTATTCCCATTTCTCAAGAAAAGGCCCCAAGCTTTCTGGAAAAATTAATTAAAAATCTATAATTTCATTATGTACAAACTTTTTTTAAACCAAGAGCTGTCTCATGTAGGCATCTTATTTCTTTATTAAATAAATTGTAGAACTCTATATTTCATTTGGGATTTTTATAATGTAAAGTTTTATTGAATTATATACAGAAAGTACACACATAAAAAGCATACAGTTCAGTGAATTTTCACAAAGTGAGCATGCCTATGCAAAAATACATATATTTGAGACAGAGTCTCAATGTATTACCCAGGCTGGCCCTGAACTCCTTGGGCTCAAAACCTCCTCCTGCCTCAGCCTAGGAGAAGCTGGGACTACAGGCACATGCCACCATCATTGGCTTGTAACAAACTTTTAGATAAAGAAATGGAACATGAACAGATCCCCAGAGGTTTCCTTGTGCTCATTCCCTGTCACTAACCTTCTTTCAAGGGTAACAATCATCTTGACTTCTAACACAATAACTAGTTGTGTCTATTTTTGAACTTCAGAGGAATGTAATCACACAAATTTGCATACTACTGTACTAAGCATCTCTCATCCAACCTTATATGTACAAGGGCCGGGCACAGTGGCATATGCCTGTAATCCCAACTACTTGAGAGGCTGAGGCAGAAGGATCACAAGTTCAAAGCTAGCCTGGGCAACTTAGCGAGACCCTATCTCAAACTAAAAAAGAGCTGGGGATGTAGCTTAGTAGTAAACTGCCCCTGGGTTCAATCCCCAGTACCATACACACACAAAAACTTATATGTATGAGATTCATTCATATAATTGCAGGTGGTAGTAGTTTTTTCATTTCTATTATTTTATAGTATTCAACTGGTGACAGGTATTTGTTGTGGTTTTCAGTTTTTGATGGGAAAAAATTGCTGCCATAGATACTCTGTGTTGTTTATGTGTGTGTGTGTGTGTGTGTATGTGTGTGTGTGTGTGTGTGTGTGTGTGTGTGTGTGTGTTTTACTGAAGATTAAACCCAGTGGCACTCTAACATTAAACTATATTCCCAATTCTTTCCATTTTATTTTTTTAATTTTGAGACAAAGTCTTGTTAAATTGCCCAGGCTGGTGGGATACAGTGGTGTATGCCAGTAATCCCAGTACTTGGGAGGCTGACACAGGAGGATCACAGGTGCAAGGCCAGCCTCCGCAATTTAGTGAAGCCCTCAGCAATTTAGTGAGACCCTGTTTCAAAATAAAAGATAAAATAGGGCTGGGGGTGTAGCTCAGAGGTAAAATACCCCTGAGTTTAATCCCCAGTACCACACACAGACAAAAAGAATTGCCCAGGCTGGCCTCAAACTTGCAATCCCCCTGTCTCAGCTTTTGGAGTTGCTGGGATTACAGGCATATGCTCTAAGTGTCTTTTTGGTGAGCCTGTGGGGTCATTTTGTAATTATTCAGATTAATTGGCAGTATTTGAGGACTTTGAATGGAACTTTAAAATATATCATCTGTCTTTCCAATGTGTATTCCTCATATGGTATGTACTTAGAAAATGTATCTTGTATATGTTCCAAGTGCACATGTGCAAAATTTTGTCCAGTGTATAAATCTAGGAGTAGAATTAGTAATGTATACTCCGATCAACAATGTAAGAAGATTTTAATTAATGATTCAATTTTTTAGTAGCGTTCAGGTATTTTATTTCTTTTTGTATCAGCTTTGTGGTCATAGACAAACTCCTAGAAAATTATAATTTATAATTACAGGACTGACCATAATTGATGGAGCTAGGTGACAGGTACAGGGGTTCATTGTCTCATTCTCTTCATTTTTGTGTATGTTTGAAAATTTTCATAACAGACTATTTTCTAAGTTACCAGGATTGACTTACAGATATTTTATAAATATCCTTTTTTTCTACTCAAGAGTTAAAAGATTAAAAAGAATAATTCAGTATTGCCAGTGTAAGTGATACAACTTAAATTCTTTGGATACTTCCCATATCTATGCTTTAGGGGAAATGCACAGTAGTTTTATCCTTGAAGACACTTCAATTTCCTTTTAGATAAAGTAGATATGAAGAAAAAATTATTTATACTAATTGCTAAGACATCTAGTGAAGAACTTTAGTGGTATGAAAAATCTCAGACTCTCCCATCTTCATGCAAAGACTGAATCCTTATGCCCATTGGTTCAAACTTAGCCTTTTCCCAAAATAGGTACCAGCACTAACAGCAATTTCACATACAATTTTCTGTATCAACTTCCCTGCTATATGCCCACTAGAACTCATATCACTCCCTTCAGAACAGGGACCTCGTTGTGTTTATCTTTGTATTTATGATCGTAGCAGAGCACCTGGCCCCGGGTTCATAATCAAAAGAAGGGTTATGTCTTGCACTCTGCCAGCTCCTGCCTCCCTCGCTAGCTTATAGTGAGGCTTTTAGGAGACCAAGGTGAAAGCCTTATAAATTGAATACCTAATTGTGTTTGATCCTCCACCCCAGGGAGAAAGCAGGCTGTTGTTATTATGTGAAAGAACCTTATTTGAGTGGAAGAAAAGTCCACCATGACCAGCAAACGGCTGCTCTCTGCTATGTTTCTGCTTCTCCACTATTGGCCAAGCAGGTCTACCCAGAATGGAATGGAGTCTGGAGTCAAAGGGACACAAGGAAAGCTCCGCTTCTGCCACTCATACGATGGCTGACTCTGCAGGGATATGTTAATCAAAGGATATTTTGACCTGAACTCAGTCACTTTGGTTAATTCAAGAGGAGCATGGTAAGAACATGCAGGAGGGCTCAGCATCATATCTAAATCACACAAAACAGTGGGGATTACTGTCTCAAGCCTTACCCAATTTAAGGTATCTTCTTAAGTAGCTTAAACACTAAATGGAAATACTACAAATTTCAACCTCCCTCCTTTCTTTGTTCTTGAGGAGGTAAGTAGAGTTTGAAAAGTCACTTATTTCTGCTTTTTTTTTTGCTCTTCCATAGTCAAAAAATACATAAAATAATTAAACATTATATTATATAATTAAATATATTTCATAGAAGCATGGAATTATTTCAGTTAAACTTGAGATTGGTATTTAACATGCCACTTTGTCATTTAAATTGATTTTTCTGTGCAAATCAAGAATCAAAAGAGGTTTTTGGAATGAAGCCCAATGGAACTCAATAACTAACCATGATGGGTGGATTTTTCAAAGCCACAATTAAGAGATGTTCTACATATATTGCTTTTTAGGTGTTTAAATGAGTTTTTACAATTTCTCCATTGTCTGGTAGATATTTGTTTTTCTCCATGGTGTGAGATGGATACATGAAAGGGTTTCATACTCAGGACCAGCTGAGGGACAATTTTGCATTTGAATATATTTAAGTCCTTACATCTACTTCTTTTCTTCCTGCAATTATGACAGCTCCACTTCTCCAGTCCTCCTGTGACTCTGGATAAGGTCTCCCATCCCTCCCGGAACCCAAGCGCACACTTTAGTCAAACCTAGTCCACAGGAGTCAATAATACATCCTTGTAGCTCAAAAATTTTATTATTATAGCATCCAGAGAGAATCTCCTCACCCCATTAGTCCCAAAGATCAATTATTGTTCTTTGACTCAATAATCCCAATTCATCAGGAAAATCATGCACCAGATATATTCTTTGTACACTTTACCTAGCTGTCAGAGACACTTTATAGGGAGTGTGTCCTGGAGCTACCTACAGGTTAACAAACTGTTTCCTTTGCTCATTCAGAACTGGAGTTTCTTGAAAGACTGCAGGGAAGGAAACACTCTTACCATTCTTTCCTACTTTCTCTACTTTCGAAGTCTTCTTTGTCTTTCTCATCTCGGGGCTGGCAGAAAATTGCTGCTGGCTGTCTACACACACAGCAACCAGATCTGGCCCACTTGTGTATGTGTGTGCCTTTGAGAGAGAGGAAGCAGAAATCTCTCAAACTAAGATCATTTCCAATGCAGGTTGGTTCATTTGTGTTTTCTTCTCTCCATCACCCACTTTGCTCTGGAGGTTTTTGGAATGAAGCCCAATGGAACTCAATAACTAACCATGATGGGTGGATTTTTCAAAGCCACAATTAAGAGATGTTCTACATATATTGCTTTTTAGGTGTTTAAATGAGTTTTTACAATTTCTCCTTTGTCTGGTAAATAGCAGAAAGTCACACAATGAAGAAATTCATATGGCCTGACATGGTGTGTGTGTGTGTTTAGGTAAATTGAGAAAAGCATACTATATTTGAAAGATGAGTTAATAAGTACATGGAACTGATGTCCTGTGACTCAGTTTCCTCTTGCACTAAGCATCTATTACAATCACGTTTTCGTCAGTGGCCAACTGAATTCAGAAGCAAAACCTGCATAGCACAGACTTCACAGAGCCTCCCCCAGATTCTAGAGAACAGCTTGTGGTGACTCCATTTCATCCAAGGAAGCCTGGCTCTACCGCGAGAGTGGCTTGCTCATTCTGCTGATGAATTAGTTGTATTAACATGCCAGAAACAAAACAACAATCTGGGGACGAGTTCTATAAGACTTGATGTTTCATCCAAATGTGATTCATGCAGCCAAGAATTTTTGCCCTTGCTACTCTGAAATAACTCAGAGCCAGGGGTTGAGTTAATCAGGGCTAATCTTCACATTTGCAGAGAACTGTGTCATTTGATTTTCCTTCCTTTCTGTATGATAGTTTTTGAGAGAATCATAAGTAAGCTTCTTGGTTTTCCAGTTCGAAGAAATTTTTTTAGTGAGAAACAGAATACAGAATCTGCCAGACCAGAGGTTCATCTAGGGATGCAAGGTACTCAGGGGGATCAACAAGTATGCAAAATTTGTAATAAACTAGCTATTGGATGATACTTTGTGTGTGTGTGTGGTACTGGGGATGGAACCTTGGGACCTTCTACTTCTGGGCTACACTCCCAGACCTATTTTATTTTTTATTTGGAAACAGGGTCTCACTAAGTTGCTGAGACTGGTTTCAAACCTGCGATCCTCCTGTCTCAGCCTCCGAAGTACTGGGATTACAAGTGTGCGCCACCACGCCTGGCATAGAGACTAACTTTTAAAGCTGCAATGTGGCAGGTCAGGAGCTATAAACATAGCCTTATCCTTTGGGAATCAATAGAAGAGTGGTATTAAACATGCACACATGGGCATCAGCATGAGACCATGTTAACTGCCCTCATCACTTTAGGTTATGTGGGAACTGAAGCTAGTTACCAGACTGCTCTATGCCTCAGCTTCCCCGTCAAACAACCACAAAGAAAAACCGAATGAGGGTGCTTAAGTAAAGCCCTAACACAAAGTGCTCAACAAATGGTAACTATTCCTACTAGCTGTTTAACTATTAAAATGGATAGAATACTGTTTCAGATGATGATAATAGTGATGCACCAAATTGGAGGAAAGAGTGAGAACTTATTTAAATTAGTGTTAACTCAAAGTTTTAATACACTAATTGTCTCCACAATTCATGCTGACTTATTTATGTATATTTATTAGATTACATTAATAAAAAATCACTAGTTGGTGCATCTGAGACAGCCGATGTACAGGAAGCTTTCTGAATACATGATAATTTGATGACAGCAGTCTGACTCAGAATGTGGCAAACAACTCAGTGTTTGGGTACAGAACATGATTTCTATTTTAAATATCCTAATGCTTTGGACCCTGGTTTCCTTACCAGCCAGGGTTTGAGATGGAGGGGAAGATAATCAAATTGTCCCTCCCTTATTCTTCATTAAGTGGTGGAAGCAGAATTAAAAGGTGAACCATCTAGATACCAAAATATGTGCATTCAACTACCATATTAGGCTGCTTCCTAAGCTAGGGATTAAGACAGGGCTGTGCTAGAAGCTCCAGACCAGCAACACCCTAGAGCACCAATATAGTGCAGCAGCAAAAGGGGTGACCTTCTGGAGCCCCCACAGCTCTGCTGCCTGTGCTAGAAAACCATGGGAAATGACTCTCTCCACACTGGAGCTACCTTATCTAGAAAATGAGGATAGAAACAATACCTGCTTATAAGTACATAGGAAGAGCCAGGCGTGTGGCACACGCTTGTAATCCCAGTACTTGCGAGGCTGAGACCGGAGGATCCGGGTTCGCAGCTAGTCTCAGCTACTTAGTGAGGCCCTCCACAACTTAGTGAGACCCTGTTTCAAAATAAAGAATAAAAAATAGAGCTGGGGGTGTAGCTCAGAGGTAGAATGCCCCTGGATTCAATCCCCGGTACCGCAATAAAATATGAAGAAGAAGAAGAAGAAGAAGGAGGAGGAGGAGGAGGAGGAGGAGGAGGACGACGACGACGACGACAACAACAACAACAACATAGGAAGACTGCAGGCCTTAACACATGGAGCCTCTTATGTGCCTGACCTTGATAAGCAGTTGTTACCTGTTACTTACTTTGATGGACAAATGGGAAACATCCTAAAATTTTATGTGTTTTCTTCATTTGTTTGTTATTAGAGCTAAGGAAACCTATCTTATCTGCAACACTTTTTACTTTGTCCTAAAAATCTGGCGAACCTTTTATCTCTTAGGTGTTGGCTACTTCAAACACTGCTCAGATGTATTTGTTTTATTTTTATGTTTCTTATTTCCTGGGGATTGAAAATCAAGTTATCTCTCTTTGAGGACTGTAAATGTTAAATCTTTGGGCAATGATTCCAAAATCACTAAGTTTTTTAAAAAATGGGTTTTAGGAATGGTTTGTAAACTGCTGGGAACTTTAAAACTGTAAAGTAAGTCTTACCAAGGAAAGTTGGTTTCGATCATGAGCTAGGCACTAAACTCAGCATTTATGGCAAATATTAAACAGATTTAAAATAACTCCTGAAAATCCCTTAGACTGCAGGACAGTTCTGTTTTTCAGTAGGTCCACTGACGGCCACATTTTCCTCCAGCTTTGGAACTTCATATTTCTTCCACTAAAGCAACTGGCTTATATTTAAGGATGTTTTACATGAACTCTATGTACAACATAAACCAAGGCCTTTCATATGGCATTTCATTTACTCCTCATAATGACCTTATGAAGGGTTATTACATTCCTTTCACCTGTGATGGACTGAGACCAAGCAAAGTCAGTCATTTGCTGATGGTCCCCAGCAGTCATACCATGGAACAGAATTTTGCCTCAGTTCTTGGACCCTAAGGCCCTTATTTTCCCTGAACAGCATGTTCCCCTGGCCTAGAATTACTGTTATATGACACCGAGGGACACGGATTGTCCTTTACTCCGCTCAAGGCTGCTTAGTATCTACTTGAGGGAGCACTGGGTTTAGAGCTCCTCAACTGCAGTTGAATACGAAGACCTTGGAGACAATCCAGGAAAGACAAAGCAATGGGTTTGAAAGCAGTCCCAGGAGGGATTCGGTTTAAGAGTGAAATGATTTAGAGAGGGATAGAAAGGGCATTACTGACTCTGCTGGGTTTTAGAGCCATAAATAAGTTATGCAGGGAAATGAGGAAGAATCAGCCCTGGCTGGCTTCCTTGCTTGGTCGCAGGCCTTCTTAAAGATGGGCCGGGTGGGTGGCCTCCTGAGACGTACCTTTCTATCTTACAATTCGAGGAATCCACCCCTGGACATCACTAATAAATGTAGCAAAGTGAGAGAGCCTGAAGAGCACTCAGCCAATTCCTGGAACGCCTCTACGAGGGGGAGCAGACAGGACTGCCTTCCTCTCGTTTAATGATGAGGAGATGAGACCCACCCGAGATGCAATTCACAGGAAAAGTGATTGTTCGGTGAACACTCTCACTACCCGGGCCGCCGCAAAGGCGCACGCTTGACATATTAGTTTCTCATGCAGGGCTCCAAGGACATCATGAGACAGAGAGGATGCCACCAGTTATGTGGAAAATGTCCCTGGCCTGGAGGTGTGTGGAGCGTACTAGGTGACTCCCCATGGTGGGCTGGTGTGATCAGAGGGAATGTTGCCCAGTGTTACTGATGCCTGGTGCCATCCACAGTGGCCACCTGGGCAGCCCCTCCCCTCTATTTAAATAGGTTTGCAAAGGGGACTAATTCCTCTAATCACCTGCTTCACAACAAAGTCAAGACCCTTTCTTGTGCCCTTGGCTCTTCTCTTTCTCCTAATCAATCCTCCTCCTAATCAATCCTCCTCCTCCTTCTCCTCCTCCTCCTCCTTCTCCTCCTCCTCCTCCTTCTCCTCCTCCTCCTCCTTCTCCTTCTGTGGTGCTGTAGATTGTTTCTTTATTTTGAAACAGCGTCTCACTAGATTACTTCACACTGGTCTTGAACCTGTGATCCTGCTGTCGCACCTTTCCAAATCCTGGAATTATAAGTTTGTGCCACCACACCCAGCTGTGCTTTTGGCTCTTGCTAAGGAGTTCTTTGCCTTTTTCTAATTATACAAACAATACAGTTCAATATAAAAAGGTAAGATGTAAAATAAGATAAATATCAGTTCTAATATCAAAGATCATATATTTATTAAAATTTTTCCTTACAAAACTCACATATGCATAGTAGCATAATAATTTTTTTTGCAGTACTGGGAATTGAACCCAGGAGCGTTCTATAGTAGCATAATATTAACAATAATAGTCATGAAATAGCTTATGTGCCAGATGCTGCTAAGGGCTTCATTTGCATGGTTTAACTGAATAAAAGCAAGCCAAGAGAAGAGATGGTTGACACTTCTTCCAGGTCCAGTTCAGTCTGGCATCTTCAAGGAGTCAGATACTTTCTTTTCCCTTTCCAGAAAAAAAAAAAAGAAAAAGAAACAAGAAAAAAAGCAATTATATTTAACATCTAAATCATCATATCATCTTAATTATAGCCTCAAAAGTATGGTTAATATTAAAACCTAAGGAGAACTAACGGAAATTAAAATGAACCATCAGCCTCTGAGCTCCGCTCATCTGGAAGTTCAAGCACGGCCCACCCCACTTAATCACGTGGACAACAGCAGAACTAATGGTTCAACCTCAGAACTGTTTGTGCTTCAGCCTCACTTTATCTTGATGATCATCTGTAAAGATCTACTGTCCGGTTTAATTCTAGCAGTTATTTTGTGAATGCAATGCTCCTACACCACTGGCAGGAGTGTAAGCTGCCACAGGCACTTGGAAAACAGTGTTTCAGCAGTAACATAATGAAAATGGACATAACTCAGAACTCCACTTCTGGACGCGAAATCAGCATCTATATGCCCAAGGAGTCCCGCACACAGCGCTGGTTTGTTAAAATACTGGAAACAACCTAAAACAGTTAAGGGGATGGACACATTGTGATATACTAATAATATAATAATGTGTAATCATTTAGAAGAATGATTATATGTATTATATTATTATATGTAGAGAGATTTATATGTATGTATAGATTAGAGAGAGAGAGAGAGAGAGAGAGAGTGAGAAATAGCTACAAGCTATGTTGTTGTCTGAAGATAGTTGACAAATATAGTTTGATGCCATGCAATATATATTATTACATGATATTATATTCATGTATTACTTGTATAGTAAAAATATATAATAATAAAAAGAAAATTAATTATATAGAAGAAGAAAACTATGGAGAATTGTTGAGGAATTAAAAACTCAAAGAAGCATGAAGAGAGGGAGTGAGAAGGGAAAGAGGGAAAGTGAGCCAGGCTGGATCGTATCTGGAAGCAGAGGCAATTAGCAAGAAGGTACATTAGCAAGAACCCAAAAGGTTGAGGCTGGAGGAGGAGCAAGTTGATGTCAAGGGGAAAGAAAAGGTGACACTTTTTTTGAGACCTTTTTGGAAGGCTCCAATTAAAGCTTTACCAAGATAAGTGTTGATTAAGTGAGACCTAATTTAAGAAGCTCACCAGCTCCTAGACCTTCACCATATTCCCCACATTGCTGTGGATCTTGAGCGGTATAAGCAGAACTGACTGTGTTTCTGTGCAGCCACAGCAGTTTCAGTGAAGGGAAGAACGGGCAGGACCTGAGGGAGGATGACTGTGGACCTGGAGTCCCAGGGAGCCTAGACCTTGTGTGTACCATTCCATCAGAGTTTCCTTCCGGTGGGGATTGCTGCCATCCAGGCAGGAAAGTGCATGTGAAGGAGTAAGAGAAAAATCAGAACACAACAGGGCAATATTTTACACAACACGTACCAATGAAGGAACTGCAATCTGTGTACACTTTCACAATGTTGGAATGAATCAGGAGCGCAGGCATGGATCAGCTGCTTAGGGCTTCACAGCGCTGCAATTAGGGTACCGTCTGGTTTTTGTTCTCACCTGGATGCTTGACTGGGGAAGAAGCTACTTCCGGGATCACCTAGACTCTTGATACAATTCACTTCCTTGGCTTTGTAGGAAAGACGGCCCTGACTTCCGGCTGGCTGGCTGCTGGCCAGAAGCTGCCGTTCAGCTCTGGAGGCCATCCCGCTCTCTTACCACACCCAGGTCCCCAGCATGGCTGCTTACCTCATCAAGCCAGACAGGGCAGTCTGGAAGGAGTCTGCTAGCAAGAGGGAGTCTTTTATAATGTATTGTAGTCACAGGTGTGGCATCCATCGCCCTTGCTATATTTATCATTTAGAGGCGAGTCACAAGTGACAGGTCATAGCCGCACTCAAGAGGAGGGGCTCCACCAAGAGATCAGGTGCTGAGAATCACAGGGAACCTGTCACTCAGCATAGCTTTTTTGCTTCTGAGTTTTTAAATTTAATATAATTCTTAAAATTTATATTTATTCGTTTGTTTGTTTATTGGTACTGGGGATTGAACCCAGGGGCATTCTACCTCTGAGCTACACCCCCAACCCTTTTTATTTTTTATTTTGAAACAGGGTCTTGCTAAATCGCTGAGGCTGGCTTTGAACCTGTGATCCTTGTTTCAGCCTCCCCAGTGCTGTACTTATAACACTAAGTCAGAAGTCAAATCTAAACCCAGACTACATCTGACATCAAGGCTCATAGCCTTCTCATTTCCCTAACTGTAGTTCTAACACACACACACACACACATACACATAAATACATATGTATCTATTTCATGGACTACATCCAGTTCAAACTGAATTTCCAACATTTGAGCAACTCCCTAGAATGAAGAGAAAGAGCAAAGGCCTGAGAGTCCAGTAGTTTCTGGCCAATTATGGATGTAGGAATATGGGTATTTTTGACCCTTAGTTGTAGCATCAATAAAAGGGAGTTCATTTTGTCATCTACACTCATTATTTTTTGTGATTATTCTGAGGCTCAAAAGAGACACTGATTACTCAATAAATGTTTGTTCCTGGACTTAGTTATAAAAAATGAAAGTGGTCAACAACGAAATAGAGGAACTCCTTGAATAAGCTATGCTTCATGGGTTCCTCCCCGACTATCACGTGGTTTGGTCACCCAAGCAAAACAAAACTTTGCTAATTTCATAGGAAGAAAAAAATGTACTAGATTATCACTTTAAATAACATGCGTTCACTCGTTACTTATTTGAACTTTGTCATTTGCGTTTTTTAGTTTTCCTTTTATCATGACCTATGCTCTTTATCCATTTGCCCAGGTCCACTGATTTGAATAAAGACATCAACCTTCTTCTGTCCTAAACCCCCAAATATTCCCGTTCCCCCTCCGGTCGCTGATCTCATTTGTTTATGGGGTGCAGGGGGTGAGGGCAGACCAACAGTTGCTTTTTACCCTAGTGGTCAGCTCGGTCGCTCTCTGCGGAGTGTACTAGCGAATTCTGTGTGCACTGGAGAAACCGTGCACTTTGGGAAGGACGTTTGGTGAAACTTTGGTCCGCAGGGGCCACAGGATTCCCAGCGGTTTTGCAGGGGCTCGGGGTGTGTGCGTGCGTGTGTGTGTGCGTGCGTGTGTGTGTGTGCGTGTGCGTGTGTGTGCGCGCGTGTTGGGGAGCCCGGGGAGCCCGGGCCGCCCCCGCCCTGCGCCCGCTGCGCCCGCTGCGCCCCGGAGCGCGCGCCCGCGCCTCCCTCCCTCCCCGCCCGCGCCTGGGCGCTGCTGCGAGCGGCTGCGGCCACGCCGGGGACGGCGCCCTGCGCTGGCTCGGGAGCCTCCGCGGCTCGAGGGAGGTAAGCGGGAGCCGGGGCGGGTGCCGGGCGCCCTCGCTCGGGGTCGGGGTCCGCGGCCGCCCATCGCCCGCGCCCGCCCCCGCCCCGGGTGGCGAGTCGTGCGTCCCCGGCCGCCAGGGAGGCTTCCTCCTAGATCCACAGGGCCGCCTTTGGCCCCGGCACTGTCGCCCAAAGGAAAGGACAGGTTTGCAAGGGAGAAAAGCAGGTCCCGAGGCCCTGGCCGTCTTGGGTTTCACCTTGGGGAAGTCAGGCCACCGCCTGGAGTTTCCCTTCCCCTCTCTGTAAGCAGAGGCCTTGACTAAGGTCACAGAGTTGGGGGGCACGAAAAAGCTGCTCATCAAAGGTACCTCTGACCTGCTTTCCACGCTTGGGGAGCCCCCTGACAAAGAAAAAAAAAAAAAGAATGGAATTTGCAAACCATTGAATTTTTTTCTTCACCAGGGTACGTTACAGTGGTACAGTTTTGAAGGTCTATATTTTAGGAAAAGATTGAAGGCACAGAATCAAAATACAGCAAGAGGGCTAGGGCAAAAAAAAATGTTTTAGCTAGGAGACATTTGCAGAAGGTGGAAAATACTGTGTGTAAATAATTTTAAAGTTCATTTAATAAATCTGTTACAAAGTAGATTTAGAAGCCCACTTGAGAACATAATTTGAATTACTAAACTTCCTTCCTGACTTTTCACTCTACTTCTTGTACTACATCATTTTGAATTTGCAAGCCTGAAAACTGCAATTGAGTTTTATGGCAACCCTAAAAAATTATTGCTCCCTGTTACATACTAAGTTTAATGGCTATTTTTTCCTTTTTTTATGTTCATTTATTGGTGCATTGTAATTATACATTTTGATATATGTCAGGGTATGAACATCATACATGCACACATTGCACATTTAGCCCTCCCTCCAATCCCACCCTATTCCCTCCCCCTTCCCTCCCTTTCATGCTCCGGATATATTTTTTTAATTCTAGGGACTGTTGCATGAAAATATCTCTTGTGTCATAATACAGAAACGTGACATTATTCTTTCTGGAAGTAGAAAACCAAACAAGAACTATTGTAAACAAAAAATTGAATCTCAACTTTCACATTTGCAAAATGAAGAGATCTAGCTGATCCCACATAAACTCTGAAAAATCTGTGTATGTGTCTTCAAAAGTTGCAGATACAAGACTGTTGTGGCGCGCACCTGTAATCCCAATACTTGGGAAGCTGAGATAGGAGGATCTCAGGTTCAAAGCCAGCCTCAGAAACGTAGCGAGACCGTTTCAAAACAAAAGAATAAAAAGGGCTGGGGGTACAGCTTGGAGGTAGAACACCCTGGGCTCAACCTCGAGTACCCTCCCCCAAAAAGAGTTGGGGATACAAATATTAATTGAAATTTAGATTAAGATACTGTCTGCCAGCCGGGCGTGGCGCACGCTTGTAATCCCAGTACTTTGGGAGGCAGAGACCGGAGGATCCAGGTTCGCAGACAACCTCAGCTCCCTCTCTCTCTCTCTCTCTCTCTCTACCTAGCG
>PVJS01031727.1:0-23217 GCA_004027185.1 Glis glis | reverse complement strand
ACACAAACCTATAAGACTCAATCACTATCCAGAGCATGAAAGGGAGGGAAGGGGGAGGGAATAGGGTGGGATTAGAGGGAGGGCTAAATGTGCAATGTGTGCATGTATGAGGTTGATACCCTGACATATATCAAAATGTATAATTACAATGCACCAATAAATGAACATAAAAAAGAGATAAAAAACATGGCATCATTCAATAATGAGAGTATTTTTGTGCAAATTTTTCCAATCATGAATATATCTCTTCCTAGCTTTAAAATAATTGGTGAAATTGTGTGAAGACTAATTCCTATTCAGTGTTTGGCAACACTTTCTTTATGAAGGACCAGATAGTATATATTTCCAGCTTTTCAGGGCACACTATTTAATTCTGCTATTATAATACAAAAGGCAGTGTGTAAAGGCAGTCATAGGCATTCTGTAAGTTAATGGGTGTGGCTCTGTTCCAATAAAACTTTATTTGCAATATAACCTATGGTCAAGATTTGTCTTGCTGGCCACAATCTCCCAGCACCTGCTCTAGTTCCAATCATTTTCTCTTGACTCCATCTTAAAATAGTCCTTCTCTTGTTTTATAACTCAAATGAGATTTCTTTTCATAAAAGATTTTAGACTTGGAGAAGATTGCATGTTTTATAAAAATAAAATAAAATTTTCTGCATTTCCTTAGTTTTATCTATGTAGATGAAAGTACTGTTGCAGAATTACTTGCGTCAATTTCCATTTGTTTTGAAAGCCTTCAAATACAAGAAAGAATTATTCTTCCAATAGAATTTTTTTAGTTCAACTATACGGAAACCAATCTATTCAAACCTGTAGTCTGTATACAAGTGTGTCCTTTTACATAATTGTAATGAGTGACTCTAGAATGTAAATAACCAATTTTTCAGGTATTATTTGAACACTTAAATAGGAGGTTTTCTGTGGAAATAACTATCTGAAGAAGGAAGATTGATAATCCAAGTTCGTGGTATGGGATTGTTGCTAGGAAGCAGCTGCCTAGACAGGGACTGAGTTTCCCAGGTCCCTTGGAACTAGATGGAACAATGTGACTTGTTCTCAGGGCTTTGTGCCAGTTCAGGTGATTTAGGAAGCAGGCATGTTTCCCCTTCCCTCTCTCCTCTAATCAGCAGGCTGAAGATCAATGCCAGGATTGACCTTAGAAGATACCTTACTTGTCAAATGGGTTTTTCTTGATTAAGAAATAAACTTTTATTGGGTTTAGTCACTAAAACTCAGGCTTTAATTGTTGGAGAGCTAATATTACTTAAACAAAATATTAAATGAGAAAAATCCTGATTTTTGGTGATGTGTTAAGTATTTAAAGTGTATTGCACATTATATTCAAAATACTAAAATCCTAGGAGTGAATGTTATCATCACGTCTCCCATATGATCACATTGTACTAGTAATTGATACAGAGTAATGAAGAGTGGATTCTATATAGGTATGAAACATTTCTGAAACTGAAAAAAGTATAGAGACTATAAAAACTATTGCATAGTATCATATTTAAATGCTTTTACTATTATAAATAAGCTTAATATCATATTTAAATACAATATATCATCACTTAAAATATGGAATAATGTAGAGATGCCATTTTACAACATATATAGAAGAGCCAAATAAAATTTGGCCACTTGAGAATAGATAGTGACAAAATTGTGTGTTTCCAAATCTAGGGGTCTTCTCTTATTTGAACAGATCAAGCGAGTTATATCCTGACAAATTTAACTTTTATGGGTACCTTTTGCTGTGTTGAATACTAGGATAATCTACAAGGCCTAGTTTAAAGTTTAGCCAATATATGTGAACACTATTCAGAAGCTTGGCATCTGTGTCCTAAGTGCCTGTGATGGTATGTTGATTCTTCTTTTTACCCTAAAAACGAGGATTCTTAGAAAACACTCTCATTACAATACAAAAACCTCTGAGCAGATATCTCATCAAAAAACCAGGAGTTGCATGCTTTCTGCCATGATTATTTATGGCACTAATTAATACCAAGAGGAATATTAGAAATCCTAGAATTTTCTTTTGATTGAAGCAAAATAAGTAGCTGTATTTGCCACCTTCTTCTTTCTTCAAGTTTTTAAAAGTCATTTTGCAAGGCACACTGCCAGTTTTGCCAAAAATATAAAACTGAAATAAAGAAGCTGAAAGTAACTTTGATCTAATCTGGGAATTTGGGAAACATGGAGGAAAAAATAAGTCTTTGTGGACTGGGGGAAACAAAAGATTAAGAACCACAAGCCAACCTCATAGAGGCTTCTTAAAACCCATGAATGGTGATATTCTCATTTTCCCTTAAATTCTCTTTTGTTTTGTTATCATCATTCATTAAGCCATTGCAAAGCCACATTCAAATAGGCCTGGGCCACATTCTCCTCCTATTAGTATTTTTAAAAATTATTTCAACATTAGGAATTCTGCAGGCACTCTAAGTGGTGAAAAATAGGAGGGTCTTTCAGAAAATTATGAAGTCTTAGTAACCTGAGTGTTAGGGAATAGTTCCTGTTCTAGAATGGTAAGATACTATTATGACCATATAAGTAGAGGAGAATAATTGAAGATTTTGTAGGGAAAGGATGTGTTCAATGTAGTATTTTGAGGAAATTGCTAAAGGACCATTTTGAGGGAGGAAGAATAAAGGTAGAGAAAGTGGCTAAAATGCCATGAAGGTAATAAAGCAGCGGAAATAGAAATGAAATGGACATCATAAATATAAGACTCAATTCAAAGGAAAGAAAAGGTAACTTGGGTTTTAAACATGATAAATTGCATGTGAAAATGAGATACATAACTGAAGATGTTCAACAGGCAACTGAAAATGCAGGATCTACCCTTTTCAAGAGATTAGGGTTTGAAGGGAGGGCTAAATGTGCAATGTGTGCATGTATGATGTTCATACCCTGACATATATCAAAATGTATAATTACAATTTACAATGCACCAATAAATGAACATAAAAAAAGAGATTAGGGTTGATGATACCTATTTGGAAGGCAACCTGGTAAATGGATCCCAAATGATGTAATGTTACCCTCAGCCTTACTAAACTTTAGGTGGGTTTCTTGTGGTCCAGGTGCTCTGACCTTTTCTTAGAGCATTTACCATCGAAAACTTGGGATTGTCGATTCTCTCTATGGCCCTGTGAAATGTAGATCTTCTCCCAGCCTTTTGCCAGTTTTGCAACTCAAAAATATCTTTCCCAAGTATCTGAGAGGCATCCTATTGAAATGAAAACATCTATGGAGATGGAGACTTTACCACCCAATCTCTGTGGGAGTGGGAGGAGCCTAACTTCAGGAGGTGTCAATTAGCAAACTCAAATGGGACCATTCTGTCCCATTGCCAATACCAGTGCCATCTTCTATTTCTATACCACTAGCTAAAACTAGAGCTGAAATCTCTCCTGCATTTAGTGTCTGTGGAGTTAAATCAAATCTTTCCCCCCATAACAACAGTTCTAAAGTCTTTCTTGCCTATTTAATTTATCCAGTGCAAATTTTCTTTGACACAACCATTGGATCCATGGGGGTATTTAAAATATCTGAGAAAGACAGTGAGAAAGAGAAGAAGGACAATTATGTTACTTGGAGGAACTCAACCTTATAATTAGAAGACTGGAAAGGGAAATGGAGAAAGTAGAAGTAGAAGTAAAATACATCATATGTAACATACGTGAAAGGCCAAGAGAATTTCAAAAAGAGAAATATCAACAGCATAAGTCTGCACATGGGAAAACAATTATTTAAAAAACTTCAAGAAAAAGTCACTGCATAAAGTAAATGCTGATTTTTATTCTAACATCTTTATTAAATAGGTACCATTCTTCTGTGGATTTTCAAAGCTTGGGTTTTAAAAATAAGACAAGCAAGATCGCAGCTCTCATGCAATTTATTGGCAGAGATGGGAAATAATATACAATAATAATTCTAATAAACAAAATGAGCACCAGAAATGCTACATACTATTACGCAATTTTGAAGAGAATGTTCAAATAGAAAGCAATGGAGTCGGTATTGTAGATTGGATTGGGGGTGGGGGAGCAAGAAAGGCCTCTCTGGGGAAGAGATCATTGGGCTGTGATCTGACTGACCAGAGGTCAAATCTCACATTTACAAAGGTTGGTAGAGTCCATGACATTGCAGGTCAGCATAAGATGTTTGAATTTTATTTTCAGTGTGACATGAAACCATTAAAGGGGAATAAGCAAAAGAATGATATTATCAGGTCTGTATTTTAAAAGGGTAACTGACAGTTTTACAGAGAATAAATCCTAGAGATGCAGGATGGGAAGCAGAGAGACTCTGCAACCCTCTAGATTAGAGATTAAGAGTGGCTTGGACCTGGGTTCATTAAGAAAAGAGTTTCAAATAAGACTGCAGTATTTGTTTTTCTTGGTGATAAGTTTTTTAAGTTCTTTGTATAGTCTAGATATTAGTCCTCTATCAGAGGAGTATCTGGCAAAGACCTTCCCCCATTCCGTAAGCTCTCTTTAGACTCCTGAAAGGGAGTTTGCTTGGGAGGAAGTAGAGATGTACAGGTGGTGTGGCCTCTTTCCTTATGTGTTTGAATGAAAGACGGAGGATGGAAATGAGGAATATTAAAACACTTCTCCAGCCGGGTATGGTAGCGCATGCTTGTAATCTCAGTACTTGGGAGGCTGAGACCAGAGGATCCAGGTTCGTGGCCAGCCTCAGCTACTTCATGAGGTCTCCGCAACTTAGTGAGACCCTGTTTCAAAATAAAGAACAAAAAATAGGGGTGCAGGTGTAGCTCAGAGGTAGAATGCCTTTGAGTTCAATCCCCAGAACCACAAAAAAAAACCACTTCTCCATGTAAATGAATATTGAGATCTTCAGACAAGAAGAATGGACTTAAAGAAGAAAGTGAGTTCACTGCAGAAGGAATGATGATTTGAAACTTGAAAAGAAAAGAGCAAGAATTAAAAAAAGCAGTTCCATGAATGTAGATGGTACTTCAACTGTAAACCTTTTCATAGTTTAGTAAACAAACAAGTAGTATCTTACTCACTTTTCTGTTGTCTTTTGAAAGAAAAGTGTGCATTATGGTCACAGTAAGTAAAAATGGTGCATAAACCCAGCAAATGTTAGATTGGGCCATTGGATTTCAGTCATTATTCTGGAACTTCTTATAGATCGATGCCAATGGCTATTTCTTGCATCAGCTGCCACTAGGCCCTCTCTGGATCTCAGAAGAACTGAGCAGGAAAGTCAGACTATAAAAAATACCAACACAAAAGCAAGCAAAACAAAAATAATGATGATGATAATGAAGAATATTTTTTCTTGAGAATTTCCCTTTTGAACAGGGCCAATTTATAAAAAGGTCCAAGAACAGTGTACATCAGCAGGAAATCAGTGAAACCAGGGTCTACAGACACTTGTGAATGTGAACTTCATGCTGAGGCATAATTTAGAGCATGTAACCCAATGCTTCACAAATATGTCCTCCTAATGTGAGCATCGTATAATAAATGCAGTGATTAGAGGGGAAACTTTATTAATTGATCAAGAAAACCTTCAAAAGTGAAAGAAACTCTTGCAGCTGCAATTACAGCTCTGGCTCCAGAGTGAAAACATCTTTTGCCTGAGCACCCCAAAATGATAATGGAAATTGAGCCTTGGTGATATGTATTTGGGGAGGTGTTTCCTCAAGTAGTTGCTAATTTCACAAGGCTCATTTTTGACACCTTAATGGACACTTTGTAGGGGCAAGACTAAGAAGTAAAATATTTTGGCAGAATTATCATATAAGGTTTTGCCATTCCGTTCTGAAAATGTCATGAGAAATGGCTCCTTATCATAGGTACCTTTTGTTTCAAGCTCACTACTGCTTACCACATATCCAGTGGTCAGAGTTATCATCAAGTGATAAAAGAAATAGATATTTGTAGTAGCTGGGAAGCTGAACCAACACGCAACAATATCTCTTCCCGTTCTAAGATTATATGAGGTCCAGTCCATGGTTCCCACTTGAAGCAGGGGATTATAAATCTGTCATCTTGACTCCTGAGCTAAACCCACAATCCCTGACCCTTTGGGAGATTGTGAGTTGGGATTGTGGGAGGAGATGTTTTGAAATACTCCAAGCACAGACTGCTGCTTGTTTTTGAGGCTCCCGAGACTTCTAGATGAATGCTTTTTTCCATAATAAGCATATGAAAGGTGGATTTTTATGGCCTAGGGATTGGTTTGAGTTTCATTCATGGTCTGCTTTGCTGTACTACCTTTAAGAGTTGAAAGTGTATATGTCATCTCTAATTGGAACTCCCTAGCAGAAATGATGCCATCAGGGAACTTAAAATATGTGGCCATATGAATCACCCTGCAGACCAAGCATATTGCTATAAAGCAAATAATTTACATTTAAATAACTTATCTGCATTCACCTAATTTAAAAGTAATCTTTATTCTTTCTCAACTAATCCCCAAACTTATGGACTAGTTTGATCATATTTGTGCAATAAAATTGAAATTTTCAGATATGGTAGGTAATCAATTTTAGTCACCTCATCTGCGTTTCCAATCTCATTACAGATTGCAATTTTCAGTGCAGATTACATGATGACCCATCAGTGGCTTTGTTGTTTCTGAATTACCGATTCCTTGCCTACTGCCAGATAAGAACAAAGCCTATGCATCAGCCTGACAGCTTGCAAACAGAAAATGGGCTTGTAGGATTGGATTTAAATCCCAGGTGTAGGGGATAATTACCACATCACTCATGCAGTAACTGAAAAATGGTATTTCAACAAGAAAAATTACATTCCTTTTATAGTGCCAACAGAAATCATTATTTGAGGCTTCACACTGATTCACTGTATCATTACATGTGCACTGTACTCATTAAATGTAATGTTTGTTGCAACATAAAAAAGTTATTGTTTTAGGTACTTTGGTGGAGCAGGTAGCTTAAATTTAAGGTTTGTGGAACCTTGATGGTGTAGAGGTCATTTGGACTCTAATATATACCATGCAAGAGAAATGACAACCCGGACGCCGAGCTTTCCAACCGGCTCCTATTACAGGAGGCGTGGATGGATAGTACAAAGAAAATGGAGTATAAATCTTTTGTTTCAAAAACCTCAGCCATTTAACCCTACAGCCTGTCCAGCGGAAGAGGACAAATAATGATTCAAATCTCTGCAGAGCCGCGCTGCGTAGTGCATATTTTACCATTAGCTGTGGAGCCATTGAAGCTCATCATATACCTTCGAAAGAACACAAGGACAGGGACCATATTCATTTGAAAAAAAATATTAAAGGAAACAGTGGCGAATACACTGGAAACACACCGCTCACCCCCGGCACTTGGTCTGTCACCTGCAAGGCTGCGGTTGTTTCCCAATGATGGCGTGAGCAGCGCAGTAATGAAAGTCAGAGCCGGCAGTCGTGTGTAGGTGCAGAAAGCTACGCGTCAACTGCTGAGAGCAACAACCCACGCTGTATTAATCGGAGCCCTAGTTATGTTTATGGCTAACTGGCTTTCTCATTAAGTTGATCAGAATAGTGTAAAAGAAGAGGGTGCTCTTAGATTTGCTGTGTTCTTGCATGGAATCCAAGAGGAGACACTGACAGATAAATAGATGATAGAATGAGTGCGTGTATGTGTGTGTGCGTGTGTGTGTGGGGTGTGTGTGTGTGTGTGTGTGTGTGTGTGTGTGTGTGTATGTGTTGCTGGAGATTGATCCCAGGGCCGCATGCATGCTAGAGAGAGAATGAATTTTATGTATCAGCTCATAGTATCTTTGCCTGAAATTCCCAAATTAATATTTTGAACCTAATTCTCTTTCTATGCAGTAAGAGACCTTTTGTGAAGAGGCTTAAAGTACAATTGTGAAGAGCTGAAATCTTTCTAATCTTGTACTACTCTCACCTCTGCAGTCTTTTGTCTTTCTTGATGATCTCTCTTCAGGGTGGCTGAGGCTTTAACAATGCTGAAACAGGGCTACTTGTGCGGAAGGCATGCAAAGTTTTAAATTTTCCTTGGCACTCAGGAAGGTATTCCCAGCCACAGACTTGCTTTTGTTAAGAGCTAGTTTCTGTCCTCTTATAACCTAAGAGAAATTTTGCCCGATCGACTTTAGGGTGCTCTATGTAGATATGCCATCTGCCTTCATAGAGCTTATACTCTTACTGGAAAAGAAGGACTAGGAAGTGAAAAATAAATAATAACCCAAGGTTATACAAGCATTAGGGGCTGAACAAGTGATAAAGATCATACAGAAGAGCAGTAACCCCTGGCTAGAGAAAGATGCACACAAGAGAGGCAATAAAGGAAGGACAATCTGTAAATAAACTGAGAGGGCTGGGGAACTGCATGAGTATAATCTTCTTTAGTGATAAGCCCAGAAGATAAAGTACTACTCGGTGTGGTATAAGGTTTTCAAAGACAGGATCTGGCAGGTAACTGGTAGTTATCACACACTCAATCATGTCTATCTGAAACCCAAACATAACAAAAATGTACATACATGTGCACTTTTAATCTAAGGCACCGTGCTAAGCACGTAAGTGACTCATCTCATTTACTTCTCATGCCAATCCTACCAGTTACTATCATCTCATTTCAAACAGGTGAGAACTGAGACATGGAGGGGTTCAGTAATCTGCCCAAGAGATGGAGCTTGGATTTGAACCATACCTGTTTTCTACAGAGCCTGTACTCTTAATCCCTACCCTCTACAGGTTTTCTCAGTTGGTAAACTTTCCCTTACAAGCTTTCTCAGTGGGTAAGAAACCTTAAAAATTTTATTGACATCCTTTTTGTTCTCATATACAAAGCTGGCACTACCTAACCCCAGTCATTTACCTGCTCAAACCCATCACAGCTACTAAGTAAATATGCATTGTGTTGATGGCCATTTTGAAACAAGGACCTGAAGATTCAATTAAATAGTCGTAACGACACACATCTCACGTGCGGGTCAGATGGTACATTGTCTCTGAAGAGCGCACTCTGAGCGGCCAGCTATGCCACTATTTAAATTCTGTGTTGTTGGTGGCATTTCCTTCTGTTTCTCAAAATGAAAAGCATAACCTATTCCGCCCACTCAGAAACTCTGCAAACTTAAAGAGATAAGTTCCTTTGCAAAGATGCCTTAGAGGATTTTTCCCCTCAGGTTTATCAGGAAGAACAATGTGGGTTTGGTCCTGGATCAGGTGGTCATATTAGAAAATACATTAAAATGCAAGCAAACAAACAAGATGAAACACAAAATTACCATTCCGCGCTGCTCCTGACAGCACTGTGGAGAATGCGATTTCCCTGTGTTCGCACTGTTGGGGCCTTACATGCCATGGTTTAATTGGGGGTCAACATGTGGTTGAACTGAAGATTGTAAACTGTGTTCAGAAATTAAAACTGACCAGACGTGAATGGCTTTTCTCCCCTGTGTCTATGCAGGACACAGGCCAGATTTTCCACATGGTAATCCCTGTATCTTCCCAGCACCCTGTCTCTGGTCACACTTTCTCTGCAGCTCCTAATTTAGCAAGAAGCCGCACAGCCACATTCATCTAACAATCCCTGTGCAGAGAGGCTGATCAAATGTCTCCCCTATGTGAATAAATTGGCTGTACCCGGAGTGAGAAAATCTGCTGTGTATTCTTAAAAGGAACAGGAACAGGAGCCGAGCGTGTGTGATTTACAAACAACCCAGTATTTTCATTGAGACATGAAAATAAATGGATCTAGTCCCTATTGCAGCTCAGCTCTTCCTCCAGGGGCTGGAGGGGTTGCTCGTTTGGCCCCGTGGCAAGCCCGTGTGAGAGCGGTAAGAGAGCAGCTGCTGACATTACCTGCGAGAACTCTCTTTAAAAACCTCGTTGGCTCTAAAGAGCTTTGCTGCTTAATTTTGTTTTTCCTGAACATGTTAGATGTCGCCCGTTGGTGCTGCCTCCTGCTGCCTTATTGTTCACTGCCGGGCTTGCAACTTCTCCTTGCTTGGGGAAGGTGCTGTACAAATTGTGCTGAGGATATCTCATTGTGTGGGAGTCCGGGCCAGGCTGGGAAGCCCCAGAGCATTAACAACGGGCATGCTTCTAGCATGGGAAGTAGGAGTAGGAGGTTGGGAGGTGGTGCACTCTGCATGACATGCACAAATAAATAAAATGACTGGTGTAAAGTCGCATAGGAAGGGAAAGGCATGCACAGAGGTAAGCAGAACAGAAATGCTGTGTTTGTCTTCCACATCATTACCCATTGTGTGTCTTCTTCCTTTGTTAACTTGGCAAAATGACTTTATGTGGTTCATGATAGTCAGGGGCTTTTCCTTGTTTCTCCTGTTTTGGATCCTAGGACTGATAAATGCTTCCTCAATTTTTTTAAATGTCCCATATGAAACCTATTGTAGGGAAAGGGAAAATATAGTTTTTCCTCTCTGGGCAAGATTGGCAATGTGGCAATGGAGACACAGATGTTAGCTATCTACCCTGGGTTTACAGGTGTCACACATTGCTATGTTCCATCAAAGGCAAGTTGTGAATTGTTTAGTGGTCTGAAGGTGATGACACTGTTGACCTTGTAAAGTGAAACACAAATCTTATTGCAGTTTTCAGAATTCTGGGTGGCCAGTAAAGCTATATTAGACATATACAGTGTTTAACCCAAGACATAAAATTTGTTTTTGTAGCATTTAAAATGAGATACTTCATAAGACCAGAAACTAGAGATGAGCTATGGCTGCTGGACCATTTCTGAGCTTTCCCTGACTGTTCTTAAACCCAAAGGTTCAGTAGAATTGTTCTCAGGCTGGCTCATCCACTAATTAATATTTATTAATCACCTACTGGCAATAAAACTCTATGCTGGGTGCTTGGAGGAAGATGAACAATACCTGGTTCTGCTTTTAATCATTTTATAATCTAATAGATGTTAAAGCTTCCCATGCTGGTTACAATACCAAATAGAAAAAAAGTCTGAATTATAGACTTTGGAAGACAGAGGTCATTTTAAATGGTAGTGATTAGAGAAATTCCCACAGGAGCTACTTTATATCAGGACTTAATGAAAGGGTAGAATTTCGAAGAGCAGAGATATGGAAAAGAATTATAGGTGGGTGGAAAAGAAAAGAAAATGTAGGCTGTATATTCAGGAATATTGGAAGAAGGATACCAAATGCTAGCTAGTATTTCATTTTCTAGGTAATGGGAATAGAGGACACTGGAGGCTGTGGCTCGGGAGAGTGTCCTAAGCAAAATAATGGTTTAGGAAGATACAACTAGAACTATAGGCAGGGAGACTGACCAGTTAGGAGTCTATTGACAGTCCAGGTGAAAATAATAAGGGCTCAATGGAGAGAGGAAGAGGAGAAGAGGAAAAGAGACAAAGGTGAGAAGCATGGCAGGCTATCTGGACTCTGCAGAATGGGCACCAGCACCGTGGACAGTCCTGAGGCTGGGTGGATGGCCTTGCCTCCCAGAAAGCAGGAGGAGGACAAATCAAAAAGGGAGAGGGAGAAAGAACAGGAAGAGAGGATTCAAATTAGCATTGAGTATATCACAGGGCCAAAGAGAAGGGAGATTTTTCAAATAGAAGCTTGAGGTCAATAATATCAAATACTGTAAGGTCAATGATAAGAATGATAAATAGCCATTAGGATTCAAAATTGGGAAGTCATTGCTCACTGCCAAGAAAAGAGTTTCAGATTACCAACATTCAGGGGTGAGAAATGGTAGGAAGGAGGACTCATACCCTGCTCTTTCAAGATATTTTGTACTGTAACTTGGTGACAATGCGGGGGAAATAGCACAAATATGTGGGTGGTGGCACTGTAAACAGGCATAATCTTTCTGGGGATCACGTTGGTGATAAAAAATTGAAATGGGCACCCTTTGGTCCTGAAATACATTTTACTTGAATCTATTGTAAGATTTTTTACTGTTGAACCTTTAAAAAATTATCTACAAAGGTGTTTATTATAGGTCCTTATATAACAGTAAAACATTTGAAATAACTTAAACACCATTGTACATAGAACGATAACCCTATAATAAACCTCCTGCATTAAAAAAATCCTCAAGAGACAGAGTTTATAGTTAATTATCTATAATTGAGTGAATTAAACAGATTATAAAATGGTAAACAAGATATGAGTTCATTTTTAAATGTAACTATACATACCACACATATATACCTATATCCATATATGTGCAGTACACAAATATACATTTGCATATATAGATATATATGCATACATTTATCTTTTTTTTTTTGCAGTACTGGGGATCGAACCCAGGGGCATTCTACCTCTGAGCTCTACCCCCAGCCCTATTTTTTATTCTTTATTTTGAAACAGGGTCTCACTAAGTTGCAGAGGGCCTCACTAAGTAGCTGAGGCTAGCTGCGAACCGGGATCCTCTGATCTCAGCCTCCCAAGTACTGGGATTACAAGCATGCGCCACCATGCCAGGCATATGCATACATTTATGATAGATACAGCCAGACCCTTTTTTTTCTTTCTTTCTTTGGTTTTGTTTTGTGTTTTGGTACCGGACATTGAACCCAGAGGTGTTTCAGCTTCAAGCTACACCCCCAGCCCTAATTTTTTTTTTATGATACAGGGTCTCACTAAGTTGCTGAGGGCCTTGCTGAGTTGTGGAGTCTGGTCTTGAATCTGGGATCCTTCTGTCTCAGCCTCCCAAGTACTGGAATTACAGGTTTGCACTACCATATCCGGCTCAGCCAGATATTTTTTGTGTGCCTATTCAGACCCATTTTATACACTTTTTTACCTTGCTCTCTGCCTCTTGTTTTTTGACATAATTGGACCACT
Organism: Glis glis; assembly: GCA_004027185.1. NCBI lineage: Eukaryota > Metazoa > Chordata > Mammalia > Rodentia > Gliridae > Glis > Glis glis. The sequence goes on along the minus strand of PVJS01031727.1, from coordinate 10,405 downwards.
TCCCTGGGCTTGCATACGTGGTAGTATGGTTAGGATGATGACAGACTAAGGCGTGTGGAGGGGGGGAAGGATTTGGGGGTCTGCCTACACATTCCCAGTTCCATCCCTGTTGGGTCACCTTGTTCTCTTTGCATTTCTCAGAATACACAGCTACTTTCTGGGAGGTCTTCCCTAAAGTCTCCCTCTGGTTTCCAATTAACTACTGTCTCTCCTTCTTCATCCTCAGGGCTGGGAGTAGATAAATAACACAGAATGCTCTCTCCCTTATGAGATTCCCCTACATTTGTCCCACACTTAAAAATTGCAACTTTACTGTGCACTCCTTGATTTACTTCAACTTGAGTTTGCTTGATTTGAGTGGGAGCATCAATGATATGTGAATTCAACTTTAAATGCTACAAAATTATACATTATACATTTTAAAAGCAAATAAATATCACAGTTTCCCAAGTTAGAAAAAAACGCATGTTCTTATTAGTTAACCTTATGACTCTATAATTTTCTCAAAGTTTTTTGTCTACATATTCTTTGTTTCTTTATATGATGACAATTTTGTCCTCTTATTTTCAGTACAGAGAACAAAACCTAGTTGATATTTCCTCTAGCATGGATGAAAAATGTTTTACTTGATAGTTTAGAAAAGTCCATTTAAGTTTTGCATTTCATTACTGATAAAACCACGTCCATTTTCATGAATGTTGTCAAATTGGAGAGAAACCTATCTGTAGAATCATTTATATATGTAAGTTCTAAAACCTTAAAGCATTTTTGAATATAGCCCTAGGAGGAGGGAACTTTCACTCAAACACTCAATAATGAGATCAAATCTTCCTTTGTTTATAATTTTATACATCAAATGACTAGAATAACTTTTTACAGATTAACTGCTGCTTCTAAACATTTAAATCTTGTTTCTTTCCCCTGCTGCCCACATTATTGTAGTGTCAGGTGCTGTAGGAAATATTTGTAGAAAGCATGTGATCTCTAGACCTGTGCCTTTGTGTCCCAAACCTGGGCAAGTTGACGTAGTATGGGAGAGGAGTATTTTTGGAGTATTCCCTCACTACCTCGTGATGCCTAACTATAACCTAATTACACACAGATTGGAAGCAAGCCACAGAAATGACCCTCATTAACCCAACTGTCTCTAAGTCAGCTACCCCCTAATCATATCCCCAAATTCCTGCGGCCTCTTAAGGGTCACCTAAGCCAGGGGAAAGTATGTTGTTGAAAGGGATGTTGGAGTAGAAAGAGAAACAGATCTTAAATAGCAGTGGTTAAAAAGCTTTGCTTTTATAAACAGTATAAACACATATGAGCATAGGAACACACTGCAAGGGATCCATGTAAGTGCAGGGCCCTAAAATTAAGTTTCATCAGTAAATCCATTTCTGGCATTGTTGTTCAAGTCGCCTCATGTTAGATGCTCCCTTTGGGTCTCTTATCCCCCAGATCTAGCTTCTTTCATCCCACACACTACAGTCGGAATTAATCCCCCCTCTCTCCTGTATTCTCACGGCTCCTTGAAAATTCTGTTATAAGCAGTTCCTCAATGTAATATAAGTTAGTGGTTTTAAGAATCTGCTCTAGTGTAAGATCTTGAGTCTTAGTCATAAAGATGAAGAACCTGGTAGTTGATGGAGCTTGTACCTATAGGCAGGTGTTCAATGCTTTCTTTTAAATTAGTTAATCCATTAATTAATAAATGATATGCAATAATAATGATAAGGCTAATAATAGTCACGAAACAGAGCTCATAGAAGAATTCTAAGCATGGATCTGGGATAGAAGAAGTCAGTTAAGAGAGTATAAGACAGATCTTAAACCAAGAAATGATGCAGTGGTGGAGGAGAAAGTTTAGTAAACTCACAAAAGATGCCATCATTCTTCTTAGTCAAGAAAGCAGGAGAGGTCATCAGCTGACATGAGGGGATATAACCAAGATTTAAAGTGCAAGAGTCCAAGCAGTTAGAAAAAACATGGATAAAGATATATTGTGAAATAAAGAAAAAGGAGAAGCTATAGATGGTGACAGAGGACCCAAGGTTGTGTTGTAACTAGCTCAAAATCTATAATATTATTTTATAATTCTGCCTTTTGTAAAAATCCATTTCGACAATCCAGCCTTTGTTGTTCGGGAGAGATTATCAGAAGGCTCCACTGGAGAATTCAATCTCAGGAGCTATTACCAGTAGAACCAACGTTCTCCATAAAATTTCTTGACAGCATTATGTGGACCAAAGAAAATATATCTGCAGACTCAATCCTGCCCACAGGCAACCAGTGTGTAACCTTTACTTCAGAGTCATTCAACATCTATAAAATTTATGAAGAAGGACTCTGTTGCCTCCCCATTACCACCCCAATGGATTTCATTTCAAATCCACAGGTGGAGTCAGGGAAGGCTAGGGAATTGCACTTTTGTTAGAAGTTTGTTAAACATGTTAATTTATGTCAAAGTGATATATTGTTTTTAAACTAACATGATTAGCCTTCAACAATGCTGACATGTGTCAATAGAATAGATACCAAATTAAGAATTGAGTTTAAAACACACACACACACACACACACACACACACACACACACACACACATTTAAGAATGCATAGGATTGATCTGATTTTCATAGGACCTCTGACCAGTGAGGATGTGAATCACTGAGTATGAATGATAAATCAAGTTCCTATAGCCCATTTCTTAGTCTACTACAAATATTATAGAGCTTGGTCTCTTTGCAAATAGGACTTTCTTCTCTGATTACAAATCCCTTGGCCAATAGAAACCACCATTCTCCTGGAGGAATGCATCATGCCTTAGCCCTATGGGGAAGAGAGATTTGATTTCATTGTTATGCTTATTAGAGAAGTAACACCATTTAACATTATCAACAGAAACTAAGTGCTAAGTATGTTCAGGTGACTCCTGCTAGGCTATATAAAATAGTCGTGGACTCCAGTTCCATCCTTTCCCTGCAAATGACATAATTTTGTTCTTCATGCCTTCGCCCTATGGGGAAAAGAGATTTGATTTCATTGTTATACTTATTAGCGAAGTAACTCCATTTAACAACATTATCAACAGAAACTAAGTGCTACATATGTTCGAGTGATTCCGCTAGGCTATATAAAATAGTCATAGACTCCAGTTCCATCCTTTCTCTGCAAATGACATAATTTTGTTCTCTATGGCTGAGTAAAATTTCATTGTGTACATATCCCATAGTTTTGTAATCCATTCATCTGTTGATGGACATCTCGGCTGGTTCTATAGTTTGGCAATTGTGAATTGTGCAGCTATAAACATAGATATGCATGCATCACTCTGGTAGTTTGTTTTCCATTGTTTTGGGTTGATACCCAGGAGTGGTATAGCTGGGCCATACGGTAGGTTGATTCCTATTCTTCTAAGGATCCTCCATAATGTTTTCCAAAGTGGTTGCACTAATTTGCAATCCCACCAACAGTATATCAGAGTTCCTACTTCTCCACATCCTCGCCAGAATTTGTTATTGTTTGTTTTTAATGAATGCCGTTCTAATTGGGGTTAGGTGAAATCTCAGGGTAGTTTTGATTTGCATTATGCTAAGTGAGATTAGTCAGTCACAAAAAGTGAAAGGTCAGATGTTCTCCTACTTATGTGGAAGCTAGGGAGAAATTGGGACATAGGAGGGACTCTAGGCAAAGGAGGAAAAACCTTAGTTGATTGAAGAAGGGGAACTGAGGGAGATGTGAGGGGGGAAGAGAGAAACACCTCAATGGTCATGATGTACATACACAAACTTATCAAAGCCAATCATTGTGCTGAGCATGGGAAGGAGGGGAGGGAGGGAATAGGGCAGGAACTGGGGGAGGGCTCAATGAGTGCTGTGTGCATGTATGCCTATTGTGCCCTACACTTCAACAAGATATATGAATACAATGCATCAATAAAAAAAAAGTCATGGACAAATTGCTCCAAACCAATTCCTTCAAAACATATGTCTAATCCAGAATTCAAAAGAGATGTGTTTTATCATTAGCAATAACAGGTTCACCAGTCTTGCTCTTCAGTATTACTAGTGGATACCTAAGAATTCTAGAAGAGATTTTATATAGGGAGGGCCATGAAATGCTTTCTTTCTACAGGATGTTAAATCTCATGCCCTCATTCATAGTATGGATTTTGTCTTCCAATTCTTCCTTAAAATGGGGGAAAAATTGGATTCTGTAGTATGAGATGGTAACCCTTATACAACTTTAGTCTAAGTGCGCTAAAAAACTTACAACGAAGATATTTCTACACTCTCAAGGGAAACTGTTCTATGTCTAAGTGATCTTTTCTTGACAAGTTTTTCTTAGTGTTTAACCTGAACCTCCTATTGTTTCAGTTTAATCCCATTTATCCTGGTTCACTCCCCAGTGGCCACACTGACTAAAGGTAATGCTACCTCTGGGAATGAAATTGCAGGCCTGGGTAGCCAGGTTTATCAAGGCTACAAAGGCAGGAAAGGAGATAAAAGAAAATACCTCAGGAACTCACAATGGTTCAACATCTGATATAAGTGACATGACACATTTAGTGTTTGTGAGAAATAATGTAACTAAATAAAAACCTCAAGTTTCAGTGTGGGGTACACGGGAAAATGAGAAAATAGAAGTAAGAGGCTCTATACTTGTACATATCAAAACACTTTACAATAATTCCCTGATATTTTCCTAGAATTGATACTTAAATTGGTAGTTTTTAAGAAGAAGCTATATTGGATTCACTGAGAGTAGTTCAAATGTGATGAACTCGTTTTCTTATTTCATAGGGTTTCTAGACTGGACTAGAAAAATCAAAGATTACTCCCAAGGTCTCTAGCTCACTTCTAGTTGGGATTTTTTGTGTGTGTCTGATAGTGGGGATTGGACCCAGGAACATTCTACCTCTGAGCTACACACCCAGCCCTATTTTACTTTTTAGTTTGAAACAGGGTCTTACTAAATTGCTGAGGCTGGCCTTGAACCTGAGATCCTCCTGTCTCAGCCTCCTAAGTACTGGGAGTACAGGCATGAGTCACCATGCCTGATCTAGTTGATTATTAACGGGGTGGTACAGACTAAAGAAAAAAGTGACTAGGAAGAAAAAGAATAATTTTTTAAATACACTTTTATTGGTGCATTGTAGTCTCACATCATAATGTAGGTCACAGTGATAGGGACATGTACACAGCACTTGGTGAGTTTAAAAGTGAGGTATCAGATTTCCAAGTAGAAATATTAGGTAGTGTTTAGGATACAAAAATGGGGAGATCAGGAGAGAAGTTTGGGTTGGTGTTATGGTTAGATATAGAATGTCCCCTGAAGAGCTTATGTATTAATGTTCATAGTTGGTGTATTTAAGTCATGAGGTTCTAATCTCATCAGTAGATACATCCATAGTAATAGACTTACTGGGTGGTAGCCTAGGCCAGAGGGGTATGGCTGGACAGGGTGGGTCCCTGGGGGTGTGGCCTTGGGGAATAGACTTTTGTCTTTGAATCCCCTTGCTTGTTTGCTCTATGTTTTGGGCCTCCATGATGTGAGAGTAAAGCCTTATTCTCTCCCTCTCTATGCATCCTGCCTCCATGCCCTGAGAACCTCAGACCATGGCCTCACATGAACAAAAACCCAAATCTCAGCCGGGCGTGGTGGTGCACGATTGTAATTCCAGTACTTTGGGAGGCAGAGACCGGAGGATCCGGGTTCGCGGCCAGCCTCAGCTCTCTCTCTATCTCTCTCTCTCTCTCTCTCTCTCCTTAGTGAGGCCCTCCACAACTTCGTGAGACCCGGTTTCAAAATAAAGTATAAAAAAATAGGGCCGGGGGTGTAGCGCAGAGGTAGAACGCCCCTGCGTTCAATCCCCGGTACCACCAAAAAAAAAAAAAATGCATAAAACCCAAATCTCAAAACAACTGTGAGCAAATAAATCTTCCTTACTTTAAGTTGTGTGGTCAGGCTTATTTGGTCCAGTACTGAGAATGTTGACCAAGACAATTGGAGAAAACTATTTGGAAAAATATGAATGGAGAAACAAGAGAAAAGAGTGAATGGAGAGGTTGGATAAATGGTTGATGGGATCTTTGTCACAGGAGTCAGAAAAAAATGTTTCAGGATTATGGTAGTAAACTGCGTTTGGTGCTGCTGTGTTGAATAAGATGGGCAAAGAATAGTTTCCATTAGGTTTAGAAATATTGGTATTTCTTTAATTAGATAGTATGGAAATATGTCTTCAGTGTAATTTTTATTTTTCTTATTCACAACTTTAGTTTCTCAGTTTTACTGACAATAAGTACAAATGTAGTTTTGTTAAAATTAATATCTAGCTCTTTTATTGCAGAATATCACACACTTGCCTGGGGAAAATTCATACCTTAATTATTTTGAGGAATCTCCAAGGATGTTGATATTATCTGTAAGTCTGTACTGGTGTTCCTTGCTACCAGTAGGGATGGAAACCCACCACACCTGAGGCCATGAAACATAACTCTGGTGCCCCACCCTGGAGACCTGATTCCTGCAGTGATGCTTTGGTGAACAGAGAGGCAGATCCATCTCTCTGTTGCATTCAGTTGGAGATATGCTGCAGTAAAGCCGCTGGTGCATGAAAGTGTACAGAATGTAGTGAGGCACTCCATGCTATCCTCAGAGAGTCCATCTATCTTCAGGATGGCTGGATTAGCGTGAGCTCTGCTATGTCTTGCATTTCACTAGCTAGCAAATAGAATACCTCTATATACTGCCATCTAAACCCCTCTTCTTTCCTTTTGGAAAGTTCCACCTCCAGGGCTTCTCATTATTCTTCCAGCAATCTGGTCCCCCTGTCTTGCATGCCCATTCCTCAGACATACGTGAATGTGGTGGGAGCTCAGTGGAGGACAGGAATGAGGTTGCTCCCCACTCTCATCCCTGAAACACCTCAATCCCTTTCCAAATTAGTGTTTACAAATGCAGAGGGTGGATCCTGCCTAACTTCACCAGCAGAGGAGATCCATCCACTCATTTAATACACCTTGTTACACACATTCAAATCAGTCTCACAAAGTGTGATGGGATTCTAATCCTAATAGAATCAATTGAACATTAAATTAAAGGTTAAATAACTTGTCCAAAGGCATTCAGCACATGAGTGGGTAAGGCCAGATGAATCTAGACCTGACCGACTTCAAGCCTCTATTAATACATGTTTTCATTTTTCTTGGATAATATAGTGGGTGCATGCTTAATTTAAGAAACTGCAAGAGAGTTTTTCAAAGTGGTTCAATGATTTTATTTTCATACCAAGAGTGTTGAGAATTCCAATTCTTCCACATTGCCACCAAGACTTGTTATGATTGATCTTTTAAATTTTAGCTATTTGAATAGGTTTGTTGGTGTAGTTCATAGATTTTTTTGTTTCCTTAATGACTAATGACATTGAGAATCTTTTGTTATATGTTTTCCTGCTATTCCTTTAAATCTTTTGTCTATTTTTCTTGAGTTATTTATTTTCTTATCATCAAATTTAGGAGATCTTTATGTATTGTGAATACAATCCCTTTATTGTATATATGATTTGAAAATGCTTTCTGCCAATCTGTGTCTTACCCTTTTGTTTTCTCCACAGTGACCTTAAAAACGTAGGAATTGTTAATTTTGGTGAAGACTCATTTATCAGTAGTTTTTTTTTAATGAATTGTGTTTTTGGTTTTTAACTTCTAAAATCAGGTTAACCTGAGGTCACAAAGATTTTTCCCATGTGTTCTGGCTTTCAGTTTTAGGTTTTACCTTTAGATATATGATTTATTTAGAGCAGTCTTTCTTTATGATTCAAGGTATGAATTATACAATTTATAAAAAAAAAACCACTATCCCTACCCATTGAATTTACCTTAGTTGTTGTTTATATGTGTATGGGTCTATTCTGGACTTCCTATTCTGCTCCTTTGATCTGCTTGTTTTTATTTAAACCATCTCCATGTTGTCTTAATAATTAGCTTTATCCTAGTCTTTTACTGTAAGTCTTGATTGAGTTCAGGCAGTCCTACCCTCCTCTTTCTTATTCCTCAAAGTTACTAGTGCCACTCTAGCTCTTTTTCATTCTGCATGACTTTAGAATCAATTCATCAGTTTCCATAATAAAAAAAAACTTCCTAGAATTTTGATTGTGACAGCATTGAATCTATAGATTGATTTAAAGAAAACTGACATCTTAGTAATACTGAGTTTTCCAGCTGATATGCATAGTTATCTTCTCATTTAGGTTTTATTTAATTTCCTAAGAAATATTTCATAGTTTTTAGTTTGCAGGTTTTATATATCTTTTGTTAAACTTATCCCTAAATTTCTCATATTGTTGGGTGTTAATTAGAAATTAGAAGTGGTATTTTTAATTTAATTTCCTATTGTTTGCAGCTAGAATACAGAAATACAATTGGGTTTTATGCAGTTGGCCTGGTACCCTGCAAGCTTGCTAGGCTCACTTATTATTTCTAGTACTTTTTAGATAGTCTATTCATTTTCTACACAGATGATAATGCTGAAAATAAGGAGTTTCATTTCCTCCTTTGGTACTGGACACCTGCTATGTCTTTTTCCTGCTTTATTGCACTGGCTAAAGCTTGTACTCCTAATCCTTCATTTATTCATTTAACAAATATTTTATTGCCAATTATATGTTAGTCATAGTTATAAGTGAGATAAATACAATGTAAATGAAATAAGCAGGGCCCACGCTGTCAAGGAGCTTAAATAATTATTCATTGTTTGAGAAAATAGATGTATTTGAACATGAGGCTAATAACTGTGAGGAATCGCTAGTGAAAATAGGGATATTTAGCCAAAAGAATAACAGACAAAAGCAAAAATTATCCTGCCTTCAAATGTGCAAGGGACTATTTTGCAGGAAAGGATTAATTTTTTGTTCTGTATAATTCCAGAGGATTTAACAAGGATTAGCGGTGAAAAGTTGACAAGGTGAGAAATTTAAGAATTTGCTACCACATAAAACTATTTGATATTGAAACAAGCTGCCTCATAAGAATCCTTCTGAAAAGTGTATTAAGAGGCTAGATGATCCTTTATTAGGAAGCCATAGAAAGGCACCATTCTCAGGCATAAGAAATAGCTAAAGGAGGACCAGAGTAATTTCTAATTGAACAATCTGAAATTCTACGGATACAAAGATGAATGGAAAAAGGCCCCTGTTTGTTTTATGTTTATAATCCTATTTGAAAGAAAAAGAGATTTGTGAGACAGATAAATAACACAATTCAAATTATGGTTCAAGATATCAATGAAATCTATAAAATAGGGTATGATTAACAAATATATAAATGGTACAAATCATGTTTTGTAAGAATTTCCCAGGCATATTCTGTCAAGTCAAATCAAATAGAAATGTAATTTTTTTTCCCCACATGTTCTGGTTACTTTCCAATCTTCCCACTTTTCTTGCCTTAAGTGTCCTTTTCTCTTCTTTATATGGTTTGTATTTTCTCTTGCAGTGTTGATCATAAGTCCCAGGAGCAGCCTTCATGAATATCTCCTCAAAGCTCCAATCTTCTGTGGCCATTCTCTTTGTCATTGGATTGTTTACACTTTAGCTCTATCATCAGGAAAGAAAACATGTCTTACATCTCTAAGTGTGTCTGATCCCTAAAATAACATTGACAGCATGCACTCAATGGGAGCTAACATTAACAATGACAATAATATAAAAAAAAAGAAAGGGCAGGGAGAGGAGATTAAAAGAACTTCAGGCAGCACAGTCAGAAGATTTTTTTTTTTAAGGAAGGCATTTTATTTCCAACTTTTCTCCTGATTCATTGGTATATTTACTCACTTAATATTCTTTGATGACTCATAAGTCTCATTGAGCCAGAGACTGAAGACACAAAAAAGAACAAAGGCAGACATGATCCCTTCATTCAGGAACTTACATTTTAATTATTGTAATCAGAAAACAGACATAAAGATAGATAAAATAATTACAAATTATCTAGGAAATAAATCAGAGACCGACTTTATGTAAAATGGTCAGAAAAAGCCTTTCTGAGCAACTGACAGGTCAGAACCTGACAGAACAGACATGCAAACAGTGTTGGGAACAGGGGATACATTTTATGCAGAGCAAAGAGCTTCTGCAAAACTTGCCAAGAGACAATGACCCAGATATGTGAGAACGACAGAGGTCATGAGGCTGGAGCCTGGTGGGGAGGGGAAACGGCCACTAGAGATGAGCTTGGAGAACCAGACAGGCCCAGTTCATTCATGGCTTTGGAGGACCCAGGAAGGAGCTCAGATTTCTTTTTAAGAATAAAGGAAGCTATTAAAATATTTTTAGAAAGAGTGTGACATTGTCATTGGAGTCCCTTTTGTGTCCCCACTACTCCCTAAGTTGCGCATATTAATGAAAACATATGA
>PVJS01031726.1:0-23217 GCA_004027185.1 Glis glis | reverse complement strand
CGCGATCGATCTATCTCTCTCTCTCCCTCTCTCTCTGTCTCTCTGTCTCTCTCTCTCTACCTAGTAAGGCCCTCCGCAACTTCGTGAGACCCCGGTTTCAAAAATAAAGCATAAAAAAATAGGGCCGGGGGCGTAGCGCGGAGGTAGAACGCCCCTGCGTTCAATCCCCGGTACCGCAAAAAAAAAAAAAAAAAAAAAAAACTGCAGGTGGCAAATAATTTGCTTGAGGCCATATATTCAGTGAGTGGAAAAACCATGAACCAGCCTGGCTTCTACTCCCTTGCTTAATCACTATGTTCTGCTGTCTCCTTAATCAGAAGTTTGAAGGACAAAGTTTTGGAACTTGGCAATTCTGGGAACTGCTTCCTGTGTGTGTGTGTGTGTGTGTGTGTGTGTGTGTTACTGGGGATGGAACCCAGGGACATTCTACCTGGAAATTGCAGATCCAAGGCCAGTCTCAGCAACTTAGCAAGACCCTCAGCAACTTAATGAGATCCTGTTTCAAAATAGAAAATGAAAAGGGCTAGGGGTGTAGCTCAGAGGTAGAACACTCCTGGATCTCCTGGATTTAATCCTCAGTATAAAAAAAAAAAAACAAGCAAAACAGTGTCTTGGTCCATTTTCTGTTGCTAATAACCCAGTTCCACAGATTGGGTAAGTTATAAAGAAAAGAGGTTTATGTTGGCTAACAATTATAGTCCAATGTCAAGGGGTCACATCTGGTGATGGTCTTGCTGGCAGCATCCCAAGGTGGGTCAGGCCATCACATGGCAAAAGACAGTGCACAAGAGATCTAACCAAACTGGCTTTTATAGCAGACCCCTGGTCAAGAAAATCCATTAACCCATTAATCCATTAATCACATGAGTAGATTAATTCATTCCTACAGCAAAGCCCTAATCACCTCTTAAATGTCCCATCTTATTGCACCTCTTAATATCTCATAATGGGGATTAATTTTCAACATGAGTTTTGAAGGGGACAAACCATGGGAAACAGCATGTAAGGTAATGAGTGACTGCAGTCTCCAGCCTCTTTCCTGGTTTCAGTAGTGACCATTGTGAACATTCCTGCTTGCCAGTCTTTTTTCTCTTCATAATCATAAAAATATACTTGTATACCATGTGCATACATATACACTAACAGCCTTTTAAAAATTAAAATGTGATATTTTTCACTTAGTACTTACTAGACTTTCTTAATATTTACAGTTTTACCTTGTTCTATATTTATCTCCTATACAATATTCCACTAAATAGATTATAATTTATCTAAACAATTTTTTCTGATTGATTGACATTTGGCTTGTTTACTAGAGGAGGGCACAGATCCAACCCTCCAACATAGAGGAACAGGTAGAAACTTCCTCAATAAGACCCCCAGAGCTCAGGAAACTAAAACAAGAATTAATAAATGGGATGGCATTAAACTAAAAAGTTTCTGCTCATCAAAGGACACCATCAAGAGTTGATAGAGAAAGCCTACAGAATGGGAGAAGATCTTTGCCAGTTATCCCTTTGAAAGAGGACTAATATCTAGAATATACAAAGAATTTAAAAGACTCTACACTAAAAAAACAAATAACCCAATCAAGAAATGGGCAATTGAACTAAACAGACACTTCACAAAAGAAGAGATACAAATGTCCAATAAATACATGAAAAAATGTTCAACATAATTAGCAGTCAGGGAGATGCAAATCAAAACTACATTGAGATTCCATCTAACCCCAATCAGAATGGCAATCATCAAGAAGTCAAAGAACAATAAATGTTGGCGAGGATGTGGGGAAACTGGAACTCTTCTACACTGTTGGTGGGATTGCAAATTAGTTCAGCTGCTATGGAGATCAGTGTGGAGATTCCTCAGACACTGGGAATGGATCCACCATATGATCCGGCTATACCACTCCTGAGTATCTTTCTAAAGGGGTTGAAATCAGAGAACTTCAGCAATATATGCATACCCATGTTCATAGCAGCACAATTCACAACAGCCAAATTATGGAACCAACCTAGGTTTCCATCAATAGATGAATGGATTACCAAATTATGGGCTATTCACACAATGGAATTCCACTCAGAAATAAAGAACAAAATTATGTCATTTGCAAGAAAATGGAAGGACTTTGAGAGCATTATGTTAAGTGAGATTAGCCAGTCACAGAAGGTGAAGGGTATGTTTTCTCTAATATGTGAAAGCTAGGGAGTAATTGGGATACCAGAGGGACTCTATATAATGACTCGGGGGAGCCAGGAAGGTGGTGTAGGGAAAGGGGAGGGGAAAGAGTGAGGATCAGTGAAGGAATCACTACCATTGGCTTTGTGTACATATGTGAAAATACCAATGTCAACCGCAGTACTCTATATGGGGAAGGGAGTATGGGGAGGAAGCGGGGGTGGGGACACCAAGTACTGTGTGTATGTGTCACTGTCAACATGATTTAAATTATGATGTGAGACTATAATGCACCAATAAAAGCATATTAAAAAAACAAAATATTTGCTAGTACAAAATTCACTACATTGATCATTGATTTATCTTTTTTCCCTTACCAATTAATATCCTTTTAGAGCATTTATCAAATACCTGAAGATGTCAGGTGGTTGGGATCTTCCTCCTTGAACTAAGTTGGTAAAGCTTAACTGTTTCATTTTCAGATTCTCAGACTTCCTTCCACAAATACTTTCTGCTTCTGATTCCAGTTTAGATGCCCACATCATTTGCAATGATTTGAAATCTGAACTCTTAAAGGCATTCCCATGCTAATACCTGAGTAAGAAGACCTAGCAGGCATCTTTCCCTTTCTTCCTCCCTCTGCCACTGCCTTGGTCCAGCCTTACACCCTGGCCACTGTCTTCAGGGCCAGCCTTGAATCCTTTTTGGGTTCACAGAGACCAAAGACTTGGAAGCTGTTACTCAGATGAATTGAAATATGCCTGTAAGGCCTCTACTTACCCCCTGTGGGCACAGAAGGAAAGGGCCAACTCTGTAAGGGAAGGCTTCATCCTGAAAACCTTCTAAGCCTTGGAGAAACAGGAACATCTGAGCTATGTATCTACACTTGAATGTAAGCTAGCAGGAAGGATCAACCTGAAGCAAACAGCTCTCACTCTCCTTCCCCACCTTCCAACAGAAGGGAAGACCCCCAAAGTCCCAATCCCAGCCAGGGCCTAGTGACTTGGCCTCCCTCCTAGCTCTTTCCACCTGTCCTAGAGAGTGGTAGATTTGGAAAGAGGGGAGGTGAGGTATGTGGAGATCTCCCAATGGTTGGTGAAATGGGGACACTGAGAGGGAATTCCACATCTATCCACCCCCTGCCCTACAGAGAGCCGGGTAGAAGAAGGGCAAGGAGACGGGGTGGGGAGGAGAAAGTGGAGGGACTTCACCTATTATGCCTGAAAATGTCAGCTCCGCTGTGCAGAGAGATCTCTGACATGTCTGCCTCCTTCACTTGGAATTGAAATTGGACCCCCAAGGGAAGCGATACCTCAGTGGACTGTCCTGCCTTCAGCAATCCAGCCTCACCCTGAGAAAGAATAAAGTCGCCTGCATCCTGTCATCTCCAGGACCGTGGCCACCTCCTTCAGGTCGTCCTCTTCCTGGGCACTACCTCTCCCGGCAGTAAGCTGAGCTCCCAGGGAGCTGCAGAGCTGAACCTTCATGAAGAGCTGCCTCTTCAGCTCTGACCCCTTGTGGAGCACCTAGCTCAAGGCTGGACTCCAGCAGCCCAGTGAACACCCAGAGGTGGGCAGGGAGGATGCAGAGCAAGATGGGGCCAATGGCATGGGCACCAGACTTCTTATCCCCTCTGGGAGAACTGGAAACTGCCAGCTCCTGGATGGTACAGGGACCAGGAGGTAGGAGCTGTCTGTGGCCCAGGCAGGTGTTGATGACTGGGTAAAGGCCAGTTCAGCCCAACTACTTCTGCTAAATCGCAGGGAGGAATCGGGGGCTGCTCATCCAGGCTTGGTTTCTATCAACCCTCCTGCAGGCAAGGAGTAAGAACCACGTTTCTGTGCCTCTGTAGCACAAGCCATTGCAGGGTGGATCTGAAAGTTTCTTCCTACGTTTCCCCTTCAGTGCCATCCCTCTGTGAGGATCTCAAAGACTTTGACTATTTTAATGTCTCCTACACTCTCATCCTGCCTCCCTGGAATTTCCTATTCCTCTGAGGCTCCGTCTCCCACCCCACATCTGGATCCAGGTGGAAAAGCATGAGGTGAGGGCTGTGCCGTGAACTGGTCACTTCCAGCTCTACTTTTGATCCCCAGCAGCAGGCTGGTTCTGGGTCAGGGGCAGACTGAGGCTGGGGACCAGTTAAAACTCACTGCCTCAGCCTGTGTCCAGAGGATGAAATGTTAATTACATAGAAATGGAAACTGAATTTGTGGGCGTGATGCAGTGTATGTTTGCAGGTTCACCTGACCCGATTCTGAGCCAGGACTGGTGTGCTTCTGGAAAGACGCCTCTTTGGGGTTGGAGCACTTCTGGGGAGCGAAGAGAAAAGGAGGTCCCGGACTGGGTGTTGAGAAGGAACACAGATCTGCTAAATCAATTCTGTACATAGGAGCAACGGAGGTGCATCACCCTTGCAGTAACCATTTTATTTTTATTAAGATTTTAAAATTGGTACATTAGAATTATGGATAGTAATGGGATTTTTATTGTTACATATTTGTACATGCACATAATTTCATTCCTCAATACCTCCCCTTCTCTTTCCCTCCTTCCTCCCCCCACCCTCATCCCCTTTCTCTATACTACTGCAGTAACCATTTTAATGCTCCTGGTCCTGTGCTGAACACACAGTAAATGCTCAAATAAATATTTGCAGGATTAAACTCAGGAAATGCAATAATTGGATTTTAAAACACTGTATTTTAATACACTCTCTTTTCCCTGCAAACTATATACCTGATGACAGATTTTGACCACTTTGATTCTACAATCCTGTAATGAGTGGGGATGGAGCAATACTCCTCAAAGAAGAGGGTGCTTTCTTGCCATTTCTTCACATTTGACGTCATGATTTGTCCTGCTCTATTTTGCAAGAATTTCTTTCCATTCAGCCCTCTACACTGGCTCCTTCTAGGGGCCATGCTCAGAAGGCAAAATGGTTTGACCACAGTGTTAGCCACTTTCATTGTAAAAATTGGTCCCCACTTCCTGCCCCTGGAAACACAAAAAGCTTTCCAGCTCTCAATTCCCAAGATGACCTTAAAACTGGGCAGCAAAAGGAAGCCATGTTCTTGTATTGATTCCTTCGTGGAGGAGTGTGTCTGGGGGATGATCCATTTTAAATCAATTTTGTTTAAGTTAACCATTTCAGAAAACCTGAACAAAATGATATTTCTAGCTGAAAGCAGTGCCTTTAGTGGTACAGTGAAGGACGGCTTTTTGGAAGTTAAGATTTAGAACTGTGAGGGTAGTGCTACAGTTCTGGGGAGAAAAAGAAAATGCAAAATGACCAGCGAAAGTCAGAAATAAGGGCGGAAGAGTGACGGTCTGTTGCCTCTGGCTTCAAACAGGACATTTCAATTTCCATTTCCAAAGTTGCCTTTTTCAAAATATAGTTTTAACTTCAAGTTGATGCAAGTTTCATTATTTTATTGCTCATAACACACATATACATGTTATATGCATAAAATATATACTGTATAGAAAGATATACATTCTGCTTTATATAAAGCACTCTTTTTAAAACTTTAAATACAACTTTTTTTTTTAAAAAAAGGAACCCTTTCCTCAAATGGGAGCCAGACAGTCTTTAATTAAGGTTTCTCCACAATTTTTATCTCTTTGGAAAGAAGAGCCATTGGGATCATGTTGATGGACCAAATCGACTATGGTAATAATTACAATTCTTATGGAAGCCAATTTTGCACTTTTTATATCACAATAATAAATTTTCAAAATTGTTAGATACTATTGAAAGTGTCTGAGAGGCTGCACACACCTTGTATTTCAATCTTCATGGCAATCTTATGAGGTAGGCATGCATCTTTGCCCCACTTTACAAATAAGAACATTGAAACTCAGGGAGTTTAAGGATCTATCCAAGTAGGTTCAGCTGGGTAGGAAAACTGGCATTTGAATTGGGATCTCCAGAGAAATCTACTGAGAGATGCTACACCTTCTGGTTTCAACAGTAACACTTGGGAGTATACTGCAAAAATAATAATATGATACCTGGTTTTCATTTGGCTAAATCGCATCAGACATTGGCATAGAGGAGATAAATGTCAAACTCTTCCGTTCTATATTTTCTTATTCAGTCAAAATTTATTTGAAGTGTGCAGTGAGCAAGACAATCCTTAGAATCTTGTTTCCAGGTTCATTATACTAGTTCATTCTCTACTCTACTCTCCTCAACCGCCCCCCCCCAACTCTTGCCACATAAAATGGCTTGAGTTAGAGCTTAGAGGGAGAGCACTTACCTTTCATTTGTGAGGCCCTGGGTCTTATGGTCAGCAACACCAAAGAAAGAACAGATAAAATTTAAAATGTATTCATCTGAACTATCCCCTGTGCCCTTAGGGGGCGCTGTCCACGGTGCTGAGAATCTCCCCTCTGGTAGGCAAGGTTATTCTGGTTTTTCTCCTTTCATGCTAACCTGGTGTCTTGTCTTCAGAGACACTTAGAGTCATAGGACCCCTATTTTTAGTTCCAGACTGCCTTTCACCCTAGAAATTATTATTTGTTTTTCTCAAGAGTGTCTTTGCAAAGAGCCTCCTTGGTTTTCCCAAGCACATACTGGGAGTGGAAGGTTCTACTTCCTCCTTCTTCAATCTGAAATTTGACTTTGTTGTTGTTTTTAGGCCAAGGAATTGGAGCTTGTCCTGTGCAACAGATTCAGGGCTGGCAGCTATAAGGAATAATTAAACACTGCAAGACCTCAGAAGCCTTTCTGGGACAACAGGTATCTTTTACAAGCAATACAATGATTCCAGACTGATTTTCTGCTTCTGGGAGATGTTGCTGGCTGGAGATTCTCTAAGGAACAGCTTTATAATGTATTCTCCCAATAGACAGAGGTGTGGGGGCTTAAGGAAGGGGCCAGCCAATCTACGCCTTCCTTTGCTGGTAGAGTCCTCAACTGAGCTCTTTTTTGTAACTTCTGAGAGGTCAGAGACATGGAGGGGGCAGTGATAGGATAAATCTTCACAAAGAAACTCAAGGGCCACACTTACAAGAGACATGAGGGAGAAACTCAAAGTCACAAAGCAAGATGCATTCCTAATTCTTCCTTTCTAAATCCAACTTCATCTTCCTCGGTCCCCTGACAAGGAAGCATGGACCTCATCCCTCTGGCATGGCTCTCTCCATTTGCAAGATAATTGAAGAAAGAAACAGGATCCAGTTAACATTTCATCGAGATCCTTTGGCAATAGAGACCTCAGAGAGGACTAAGTTTATTGCTTCTCTAATAGATATTCCTTAATTTGCTTCTATTTCTAGGAAGAGTAAATCATAGGCATCCAAAGTAAATACCAGTTTTAAGAAAACCTCAATGACGGATATGGATCCATTTACTTTCCCTGGCCATTACATAATTCCTAAGAATGATCTAAGGAAAAAAATGCAGACAATAGTTCAAGCCAATCTTTCTTCTTTTTTTCCATTCAGGTAAACTAGAAAATAAACAGACTGCAGTGCTTCCTGAAGTAATGTATTGTCTCCTTGGATACTTAAGAAGTTTCTCTCTCAGAAAGGCACATCTTTTTAAAAGTTTTAATTAATAAATAAAAATTATGTGCATTAAATCAAGCCAATTAATATGTCCATTGCCTCACACGTTTATCATTCTTGTGGTGAGAACATAAAAATATACTCTAGCAATTCTTAAGGACTA
This sequence comes from Glis glis, assembly GCA_004027185.1. Classification (NCBI taxonomy): domain Eukaryota; kingdom Metazoa; phylum Chordata; class Mammalia; order Rodentia; family Gliridae; genus Glis; species Glis glis. The sequence continues at coordinate 15,362 of PVJS01031726.1, read as the reverse complement.
TTTGAGCCAGGCATAGTGCTGCACGCTTGTAATCCCAGTACTTGGAAAACTGAAACAGGAGGATTGCAGGTTCGAGGACAGCCTCAGCAACTAGTGAGACTCTCATCAACCTAGTGAGACCCTGTTTCAAAAAATAAAAAAAAATAGGGCTGGGAGTGTAGCTCAGAGGTAGAATGTCCCTGAGTTCAATCCTCAGTACCAAGAAAAAGGACTATTTGACTATGGTTAACATGCTGTGCAATAGATCTCCAGAACTTACTTCTTCTGTGCAATTGGAGGTTTTTACCCTTTGACCAATGTCTCTCCATATCTCTCCTCCTCCCAGCTCCTGATAACCACCATTCTACTCTGCTTCCATAAATTCCAGTTTTTTTAGCTTTCATATAAGTGAGATCATACAGTATTTTATTTCCGTGTCTGGCTTATTTCTCTTGCTATAATGTCTCCAAGGTTCATATACGTTATCACAAATAACAGGATTTCTTCCTTTTTAAGGTTGAATAGCATTCCAATGTGTACATATACCACATTTTTAAAATCCATTCTTTCATCAATGGGCACTCTGATTGATTATACCTTTTGGCTATTGTGAATAATGCCACAATAACCATGGAAGTGCAGATATATCATTGACATAATGATATCATCTCCAGAAATCAAATTTCTAGATAATACAATAGTTCTCTTTTAATTTTTGCTGCTTTCCATAACAGCTGTACTGATTTACATTCCCAAGGAACAATGTACCAGGGTCCCCTTTTCTCCAAAGCCTTGCCAACACTTATTATCTTTGTCTTTTTGATTATAGCCATTTGAACAGGTATGAGGCGATATCTCATTGTGGTTTTCGTTTTGCATTTCTCCAATGATCAGTGATGTTGAACATTCATCATACCCCTGTTAAACATTCGTGTGCCTTCTTTGGAGAAATGTCTACTTAAGTCCTTTGTCCATTTTGTAATCAGGTTATTTTGTTTTCTTGCTTTTGAATTGAGCTCCTTACATATTTTGATTATTAGCCCCTTATCATATATATGGCTTGAACATTTTTGTCTCATCTCTTAAATTGCCTTATCACTCTGTTGATTGTTTCCTTTGCTGGGAAGAAGCTTCTTAGTTTGATGAAACCTTATTTGTCTATTGTTGTTTGTTTTATTGACTGTGCTTTTGGGGTTATGTCCAAAAATTCTTTGCCAAGTTCAATGTCGAGAGCTTTTCCCTCATGTCTTTCTCTAGTAGGTTTACAGTTTAAGGGATTATGTTTAAGTCTTTAACCCATTTTGAGTTTTTAATAGGGTTTGAAATAAGGGTCTGATTTTATCCTTCTGCCCGTGGATATCCAGTTTTCCCATTACTATTTATTGGACAGACCATCCTTTACTCATTTTGTATTCTTGGCACCTTCGTCAAAAATCAGTTGACCATAAATATGTGGATTTATTTCGGGGGATCTCTATTCTTCCCCATTGGCTTATATGTCCATTTTATGTGTTATGCTATTTTGGCTCTTTTTATGCTTTTATTGGTATATTTTAAGTATTCATCATAGTGAGGTTCAAAGTGATATAAACATATATGCACATCGTATCACCCTTGTGCATCCCAGCCCATTCCCCCCACCCCTACATGTTAGTAAGATTGATGTGACGCCTTCATATATGGACATAGCATTATTTGAAATATTTCCTTCCTCTATCATCCTTTTCTCCTCCCTGCCTTCCTCCCCCAATCTCCTTCCACTATTGTATTGGTCTTTCTCCTCATGTATTGGAAGTCCCTTTCATTTCTAATTTTCTCTCCAGCTTTCACATATGAGAGAAAACAAATGAGCTGATCTCACTTAGCATAATATTCTCTAGTTCCATTTATTTTCCTGAAAATGACATAATTTTGTTCTTCATTAGTAACATTATGTGTATAGACCACAGAGCTATAGTAACAAAAACAGCATGGTATTGGCATAAAAACAGACACACTGACCAATAGAATAGAGTAGAAGATACAGAGGCAAATTCTCACACTTATATCCAGTTGATTTTTGACAAAGAAGCCAAAAATATAAGCTGGAGAAAAGACAGCCTTTTCAACAAATGGTTTGGGGAGCACTGGACATCCGTATACAGAAGAATGAAATTAGACCCCTATCTCTCACCCTGCACAAAAGTCAACTCAAGATGGACTAAAGACCTAGAAATTAGACCAGAAACATCGCAACTACTGGAAGACTACATAGCATCAATTTTCCAATATATAGACACTGGTAGAGATCAGATTGGATGGGGAATTTTAATGCCTTACACAGAAATACTTATGATTACAATAAAACAGACAAAATGTTTTTATGTAATTCTATAAAACTTTAATTTTTATAACTATTTTAATGGGCTCCTGAATTAAAGGAAACTTACATGGGCACAATAACAAAGCAGTAATTGGAATCATAATTAATGCAAATAGAAACTGAACTTTGTAGATTAAGATTTATATTAAACCAAGTAATTCAATTCTAATGACAGTCTTTTATTTTATATTTAGCCACACATATTCCTTTAGGAGTTCTCTAGGGCAAACAAAAACACATAAAGCTTGAATAAACCTGCTCCAAAATTTTAACTAACCTTAATAAAATGTAACAGATGACTGTTCTAACTAAATTGAGAGCATGAATTCATGCTCTCTAAATCAAAGATGACGCCAACATATCCACCATTATGCTCTTGGTTATGTATTAATACACTGTCATTTCAGATTATTTTGAGTTATTTTTTGATCCTCCATTTTGCTCTAAAAAAGATTTAAAGTTGACATTTCAAATTTAGATTTTCTTTTCAGAGGTTTTTAGATGAAAGTAGTTGGATTTCTATCAACAGAGTCTCAGTTGACAGACCAATTTCTGTTTGTGGCTTCACTTTATTTTCTGGAGCGCATTGCAAAGGATTCCAACTTCACCTACAAAAAAGAACACCATTCAAATGGGCCACTTACATAATTACCAAACACCCTTCAGTATCTACTGTGCAAAGCCCTCAGAGATCAGTGGGACGCATGAGTAAACTAGTGGTCTCCCCTAACTTCAGCTTTAAGTTTTCAGCTTACTTATGGAGATGGGATTTGGGCAGTTGTGGTACAGATACTTACATGTTTTAGAAAATGCTAGAGCTATTAATGTAGTTAACTTCCCCTTTCCATAGGCTGTTTCTCAGGGAAGGTCTTGACAGGTTTCTCCCCAGGAAAATCACTAGTTGGTCTGTTTCTTGTTCATATGACTATCTGTAGACACTTCAAGGAGCTAATTCACTAAACCTAAAAGTGTAGTTCCTAAATTTCTTATTCTGTGCTCTTAAAAACTCTCTTATAAATGATAGTCTATGGATTTATTTTTGTCTTTTCAGGGAAAATGAGGAAGACAGAAAAAATAGCTATGGCCTCACCCCCGTGCTACATAACAGCCTTGGGAGCACTTGGCTGGCTTCTTCAGTGAACAGATCCATGGCAGGTGAGTGTCCAGGATTAAATGGGGTGAATCAGTCTTGGGCCTTTTCAAAATGAGAGACTGCAGGTGGCCATACCTAATGTGGCATTACTAGTAATCAGGGCTAGTTCTACGTATTAGAGGTTGCCACAGGCATTTTAGAGGGGGATTACAGGGACAATTCAAGCTATCCCGCACTTTTGGACTTCATTGGTTTTCCATAAGGCCGGGAATTCTACCTGGCCTGGAATCCCTCCTTATCGGCTTCTACCTTTGGTAGTTTCATCTATTCATTCAATAGCTTTCAAGTACCTGATACAAACCTTAGGAACAGGGCTGGTGATGGGGTTGGATATGAACCTACATGGCTGTGTGCTCGGGTCTAGTTGGATAGACAGACAAACAAACAATTATAAAACAATATAATTGCAAATCCTCTGTGAGAGGGATCTACAGGAATATAAAGACACAGGAAGGACATCTAAACCGGTCTTCCTCCAAGACCAGAGAGACATCTATGCAAGACTTAAAAGACGAACCATCTTTGGACATCTATAAATGGGTGTAGAAAGGAGAATATTTTAAATAGAAAGAATTTCATAGGCAAAAGGCCAGTAGAGAGCATAGGAACTAGAAGTTTATCAGTGTTGCTGGAGAACAATTTAAAGGACTAAGGAAAGAATCTGGAATGAACTAGGGGACCCTGTGATTTTTTAAGAGCCAATATTATAATACCCATTATCAAAAAAGAGTGAGAGGCCAACAACTGAACTACCAGGTGGCTGATAAAATAGATGGAACCTGGCTCTTAGCGGATGAGATTCCAGGCAGAGTGACATCAACTGGACACTTACAGGAAAAGGGTGGAGAGACAAAGGACACTGGGGAACCTGAGAGCGATGGGCCAGGTGTAGAAAGGAGGTGCAGGGACAGTGATAGGAGATGGAATGGAATCCAGAAGGCAATATGTCCTTTTTGCCAAGTTCTTCTCCCTCAACGAACCTGAGATGAATGAGGATTCTTTCTCCTTACTTCAATCTTTAATAAATTCCCTATTGTTCCTTGTTGAAGGTAAGAAAACACAACCCTCTATTTCTGGGAAAGAGAGTGGCCTCATAGGGTATAAGTTACTTACTGTTGATGGAATCAGCCAAAATCTTAAGCTGCTGGGTATTGTCCAACACCTCAATCCTTTGGGTGTATGGGTCATAACGAACAGAGAAGGGTCGAGGGATTGTGGCAGCAAAGTTCCTGAAACCAAAACCATAGGCCTGAGAAAAGTAATTCTAAAACATTTCTTAGTGCCATTTCTTTTCATTGTTAGCACTGAAACCTCACTAGGATGAGGGCTTCCGAAACCAGAGGTGAGAAGTAAACTGAAGTTTTAGTGAGATCCTCTTGGGATGTCTTCATGAGCCACTGTGTGTATATACAAACACATGTATGCACAGATTGTCACCTAGCTCCAGAAAGACAGAGGTAACTAACAGTAAAAGCACAGAATGCAATAAATCCACAAACTCTTATCATTAAATAAGATAAAAAGGGTAAATAAAACCTAGTCAAAGAATGCTATAGAAAAAAATAGCTCAGAGATACTTGACAATGTGAAGAGGAAAACACAACTCTCAAGAGTTGAATAAAATGTTATGTAAATAACGACATTGAACACGGGTTGAGCACCTCCTGTGTACCAGGAACCAAGTTAAATATAACTGCTCCGAACTCCTTACAAATACCTAACTTAACATTTACAAAAATCTTAGGAAGTAAGTATTATCACTATTCTCATTTTACAGATGAAGAACCTGAGGCTTGGAAGGCTTTCTTCCCATAGAGCACCTCATTTTTGCTTTGGGCATTTCCCCCTACTCCCCTGGATCCCTGGATATATCTCAGTTGGCAGTCAGTCTTGGGGCTCAGTCCTCCTCTGACCAGGAGGTAGCATATACTCCAAGCTCAGCCAGTAAAATCTCTGCCTAGAATTTGAATCTTGAAACTGAAAATGGTTGGAGCTGGCTTCTCTTAGTGGGGATGCTCTGCGGGAATCCCCAAGGATGTCCTTTCCTTGGTTTGGATCTTGTTTGTCAGCATTCTCTTTGACTTTGTGAGCCACCTGTCAGCAGACTGGAACTTTGGTGGGTGTTTCTCCTGGGCCCTGAGCCCTGGCAGAGAACCTGGGATTCCAAAGGCCTAATAGGACTGGCAAGATGTCCCATGCTCATCTGGGACTGATCTCTTGCTGTTTAAGAAGTTCTCTCCAGAGGGCCATCTAAATATGATCTCAGTATAACAGAGCGCTTATAAGCACTAAGTCCCACTGGGCAGGTCCCAACACTTGGCCAAGAACTTACTAGCTGAGTAGTCCTGGGTGTTACTTAACCCCCTCTATGCTTCTGTACTCCCATTTGTAAACTTTGTAGTCTTATTTGAAGAGTAAATAATAAACACATTAAAAGCATTTAAGATGGTGTTTGGCACAGAATAGGTGCTAGACATCTCCTCCTTCCCCTCCTCCTCCTCGTCCTCCTCATCCCCATCATCATCATCATCACCATCATTATTATCCATTATCCATATCATCATTACCCATTATTATGGGTAACTAATATGCATGAATCCACTAAAATCCATAATCCAAAAGGGATCCTAGGTATAGCACAGTGAAGCCTAGTGGGGGTGGAGGAAGGTGAGGCTCCCAGAATGATGTGGAAGACTAGGAGTGGCCAAGAAAAGTAGAACTGGAAGGACCAAAGGTCCTGGAGAGAGGGAGGGAGATGAGGAGTCATTTTAGTCTAAACCAAGTAGACTTGTGGGCCTGCAGCTTACTTTTAATCACTTAAGTTAACACATTACTCATGTGTTTATGTTGATACTGGTGTCAAGAAACCCATTGAACTGCCAGTCATGCAAAAATATAGCATATAAGCCAAGCACAGTAGCATATACCTGTAATCCCAGTACTTGGGAGGCTGAGACAGGAGGATCGCAGGTTTGAGGCCAGCCTCAGCAACTGAGTGAGACTCCGTTTCAAAATTTAAAGATAAAAGAGGCTGGGGGTGTAGCTCAGAGGTAGAGTGTCTCTGGGTTAAATCCCCTGTACCACATAAACAATTGTATAGCACACCATTATATATAGTACATAATACTTGAAAATGATAATAATACATTGCTAGTTCATGTATTTGCTATGCTATGCTTTTTGTCACCATTCTAGTGTTCCCCTACCTATAAAAGCAAAGTTTACTGTAAAACAATATGTTGTGTTACATGGTCAGCAGCCTCTTATACCTTGTGTTTACTGAGTCTCTTGATTGTACCATTTTCTTGGGTGCTTGATTTAATCTTATACTCTTTTGTTCATCATGGCCCTAGGAGCAATAGGTCTTACCAAGTGTATGCCATAGAGCCTAAGTGTGTAGTAGGCTACACCATCTAGGTTTGTGTAAGTATATTCCACGATGTTCACACAACATAGAAATCACTTAATGACACATTTCTCAGACCTGTCCCTGTTGTCAAGCAATGCATGACTGTAGGTTGATTAGAGAAAAAAAAAAAGAGAAGATTAAATTTTATGAAGATATAAAGGAGATAAGGAAGCAAGTTATGTAGGTGTCTGAAGGATGAAGTAGGACCATCCCAAGGTTGGAAGACTTCTCTGGATGATTTGATGGGAGGGACTTTTGTGGCCACTCTGCACACAGGAAGGTTCTGAAATAGATTTGGTGAACAGAGACAATATAGTAGGGTGGCCAACAGGAGTCAGCACATCCAGAGAGTGAAAATGGATGAGGGTGGCAAAGGTGGGGGGTGAGCTCTATCTGTGGCACAAAGGTGTTGTGGGCCAACCACTCACAGATCAGCGTCCCCAGTCTGAGTCGGGAGACCCACAGAGCTAACGGCCGACCTTGATCACCACCTCACCTCACTTTCTCCTTGGCATCGTTGAAACTCTCGGCCACGTAATAGAGGGGCTGGAACTCTGTGACATTGTACTCCTGGATGGCAGTCTTCTCCAACTCCAGGGGGAGGAGCTTTGGCTTGTCAGATAAGCAATACTGCAGGCACAAAGTGAAAAGATTAAATCAGGATCTGTGGTCCCTACTGCATCCCAGAGGCCATTTGTTTATCTTCTCTCATGTCACCCTGACTCCTACACTCCACACCAAGGGCCATAAACTAAGTTACGTTGCATATACTAGATTCAGACCTTCATAGTTCATCTAAAACCTACAGCTAAGATAGAAAGTAAAAATCGTTCCAACCACTTTCAAGTAAGGTGATCAATAGATACTGTGGCAGCCAATCCCATTTTTTTGGCATGTGTCTGCATACATACGAGGTTGCATGCACAGGTCAATTGTGGGATAGGAGGCCCTTCCTCCCTAGAGTGCTATATATTTGCAGTTGAATTTCTACCTCTAACACCCACAGCCATGATCAAACCGTAGCTGCTAAGGTACTAATCACTGGAGGATAAGCCTCCCATTTGCATTTCAAAATGGATATAAATGGGGCATCAACAATACTGAGAGAACAAGAATGGTCTTCTATACTCACCACTTTTTTTATATTCATTTATTGGTGCATTTTAATTATACATTTTGATATATGTCAGGATATCAACATCATACATGCACACATTACTCACACATGGTTCCTATTAGGGTCATACCTGTAATTCACCAAAGGATGATAAGAGTCCAGCACCATATGCCTTTATGGCATCTCCTTGCTTGCAGAGCCCAAACTCCACAGTAAACCAGTAAATCTGCAATGGAAAGTTGAGCTGAGAGCACATCCCAAAGAAGGGGAAGGAAGTAGATACCCTAGGACCAAGAACAGAACCACCCAGTTGGGAGTCTGTGCAGGTCTGTTCTCTGAATTAGTGTGACCTGGTCTCATTTCTCTGTATCCTGTGTATCACCCTGTCCAGTCACCTGTTGAATCAAGAGTTGGCTGAATCCAAGGTATGGTGGGAAGCACTGGAGGGTACTAAAGAAGTCCCCAAAAGATACCCTCAGTGAGTTCTCTCTGTGATGGGAACTCCTCCATTCCATTTGCTTGCTCGCGCGCTCTCTCTCTCTGGCATAAACTATGTTGATATGTTCCTAAGATGTTCTTAAGTTGATAGGGTTAATTCAGTAATTTCATCAGGTACAGCAGTGGGAAGTAGAGGATTAGGTAGTGAGGGGTGCATCCACTAAGAGGTGCATCCTTTCCTCTATGCTCAAACTTGGAGTGTTGCTGAAATCAACCATTGCATTTATCTCCACAAATAAGCAAGTCCTTTTCTTTCAACAGCTCCCAGTCCAACATGTCCTAGATGCCTGGCCTGGGGGAACAGTCCTGGGGTTCTAAGACCAAGAGGAACACAGGACTCAGTTGTTGGAGACAGTTTCAGTCTTGGAGAATTAGGGGTGGGCTACCAGTTAAGTCTGTTTGTTGGACTAGAGAATGTGAAACTTGGTAAGGCTATCAGAGTTCACATACAAATGAGAAGTCTTCAGCACAGGTACGTAATCAGCATGCTTATAGTTATACAGCAAATTAAAGGCATTTAAAAAACCAGGACTGTTCTAAACCCAGTGTGCCAATAATATGATTTTTTAAAAAGTTTGGTTGGCGATGGGTCCTTTTATCATTGTTAAGGTAGATTAGATAATATGATGCTCTGAGTTTCAAGTTTATTTTCTTACAAGTGAGAAATTCTATCCAGCTCTTCAGCCTCTTTGAAGCTGCTTCTTGCATCTCTGAAGCATTTAGCATTTTAAAACTCATGTTCATGCAAATTCAACCCTTCGGACTCTTATGTTATACTTTTGAGATGGACAGGATATAAACTGTTATGTCCATTTTTAGAGATAAGGAAACAAAAGTCACTTGCCCAGGCTCTCAGAACAGATGATCAGTGAGAAAAAAAAAAAAAACCTGGAAGCTTTCAGTCTTTCTGATAAACTTAATTAATAAAGTTCGAAGCTGATACATCTTAATGATAGATTACATTCATTTGTGGTCCCTAATTTCAATATAAGTTTTTATTTTTCCAACTTGCAGGCTGGACGCATTATAAGAAATGTGGCATAGCAGCTGGAGAGGGATGTGTTGAAACTGTCAAGGAGTATAAAGAAAAGAAATCACCGACTATGCCAATTTGCTGCTTCCCTATTTTAAACGGGTAAGTGTCATCATATGCACTTGGGGGAGAGAAGCATTTGGCAAGAATGAGAAGCCCACCCCCCATTTCTACCTTGTGTCTGAGAAATGAAAGGTCCTAATGCTGGCTGCAGTGCAGAGGTAGAGATGTAAATATTCTCTCTTCAAAATTGGGAATCCAGACTACTTCACAGCACACTTTATGTCCAAGGAATTTCAAGGGCTATTATTATAGCCTATTATTGTTTTCAAGAACACTCTGCTTAAAATTATGTGTAAGCATCTGCATGCAGCTGACTTCAAAATCAGACCATTAAGGAGAAATCAAACTGAAGTTTCACTTACACAAATGAAACCCACCACCTTGGGTTTTTTCCAACTGACATGGCCTCCAGGGGAAGAGCAAATCTTCAAAGATCCGAGGGCCATAGTCTATCACCCTCCCACCATCCACCCTGGAGGGGAAAGACTTACTGTGGCAAGTTTCTCGATGTACTCATCAGGTGCACCCAGAGAGGCAAGGCCAATTTCCTGTATTGTAGAGAAACAGAGTCATGGACACAGCCCATCATTAACCTTTGCCTTCAGTACCAACCTGGTAATTAGAAGGTTGTGAGCCGGGCGTGGTGGCGCACGCTTGTAACCCTAGTACTTTGGGAGGCAGAGACCGGAGGATCTGGGTTCGCAGCCAGCCTCAGCTCTTTCTCTCTCTCCCTCTCTCTCTCTCTCTCTCTCTCTCTCTCTCCCTCTCTCTCTCTCTCTCTCTCTCTCTCTCTACTTAGTGAGGCCCTCTGCAACTTCGTGAGATCCGGTTTCAAAATAAAGTATAAAAATAGGGCCGGGGGTGTAGCCCGGAGGTAGAACGCCCCTGCGTTCAATCCCCGGTACCGCAAAAAAAAAAAAAAAAAAAAGAAGGTTGTGAGTGGCCAGATTCTTTAAAAAGGGCCAAAGAGACCCTGTGTGTCCTGTCAAGTCTCCCCTGGCAGCACATCACAGGATCACAGATGTCTAGAGCAGGGGAAACCTTTCACCACCCCTTGGTTCCTTTGTGTTCACCTTACAAAGGGAAAACTGAGGCACAGAGAAGGGAGGTGACCTGCTCATGGTCACACTGTTGGTTGGTATCTAAAGTTTCATCTCTTGACTCCAGCCCAGTGATTATTCTCCTACAGAACAAGTGGAGCATTCCTGGCATATTGGATGAATCCGAATCATGTATCTTGAAATATCACAGGAGAACTGCAGATAAGTGGATGACATCCTTCTGGCATATTACCTAGCTGGAGGGTCATCACGGCTCCAGCTGCAGAATTCCTCCATTAGTCTCTTTATCTCTTTCATAGCATTTGTTCTAGTCTGCCGTGTGTGTGCGTGTGTGTGCATGTGTGTGTGTGTGCATGCATGCGTGCATGTGTGCATGTGTGTGTGTTTACAACTATATGCATTTATTTATTACAAAAATGTTTATTGAATGCCTTCTATGTGCCGGACAGTGTGCAAAATTGATACAGATTTATGACCTTGTGGTCTGTAGTAGAGACACACAATAAATAATAAGCATGTACAAAGATATATGGGACAGTAATAAGTTCTTTGGAAAACAGAAACAGAAGGACAAAGAGACAAGAGGGTATAAGGAGTTCCAGGGAATCCCAGGGAGGCTGTGATAGTAAATAGGGATTTTTGAGTAAGCATCGTTGAGAAGGAGATATGTGGGCAAAGATTTGGGAAGGTTGTTGGTTCTACAGACATGAGAGGGAAGTACATCATAGGCCAAGCACAGAGCAAATGCAAAAGCTCCATAGGAAGGAAATGTAGGCTGGTTCAAGGAACAGAGAGGGGTCGGTGTGGCTGGAGCAGAGTAAGTGAGGAGGAAAGTAGGTGACATCAAAGAGGAATCCAGAGCCAGATTATGTAGAACCTTTTTAGACATTTTAGGGCTCAGGCTTTTTCATTCTTTGAAATGGGAAGCCATTCCAGGGTCTTGACCATGATCTGATTTATGTTACTGAAGACTCACTCCGGCTGCTGTGTGAGAACAGACTGTAGGGAGTCATGGGGGGCCTCACGGGACACCACTCAAGAGTGGACTGGAATCAACAGGGCGAGAAGTGGGAGTGCCTGAAACCAGATTGGTAGCAGTGGGTGTGATGGGAAACGGTCAGGTTCTGCACATATTTTGAAGGTAAAATGCATAGAATATTCTGGAAGACTGGTTGTGTGGTAAGAGAAAAAAAAGAGTTAATAATATCCCCAAGTGTTTTTGGTGTGGGCAAATGGAAGAATGGAGTGGACATGAGGAAGGCTCTCAGTGGAGAAGGTTTGAGCAAGAAGATCTGAAATTCAGTTTGGGGCAGGATGATAGAGACATCTAATAAACATCCAGGTGGAGATGCTGAGTAGGCAGGTGTGTATGTGAGTCTGAGCTTGGGAATTGACATCTGAGACGAAGATATAAATTCCTTCATCATTGTAGTAGAGATAATATTCAAAGCCATGGTATTGGGTGAGATCACAAAAGGAATGGTTGTAGACAGAGAAGAGGACTAATGATCAGGCCCACCTTGAAGCAAGCGGGTACACGATCTGCATCTCTCTGTCCCTCCCTGGCTAAGCCCAGAGCCTGGCCCACACTAAGCTTAGAAAATTCTGTCTGATTTAGATGGAACCAAACGCAACCACTGTCCTTAGTCTGGCTCTGCTCCCTGCTCCTTCCACATCTCCATCCACCTGCCCAGACTCGCCACAGTCCTGAGCCAATCAGAATCCATCGATAAATCCAAGACCAAAAGGGCACACAATTCTCTTAATCGCCATTCTTTGTAAGTTCAGAGCTTGTCTAAATCCAGGGACACCAATATTTCCCTTTTTGCTTTGTTTGTTTGGGTCAAGTATTAACTGGCAGCCTCTTCATTCAACAGTGGAAATCTTTTCTTCCAGGTCACAGAAAACACTTATAAGATTCACACGCAATGCCATTACTCTGAAATTCAGGCTTGGCCCAGCGTTTACTCATGGATCATTCCGTTTGATCCTGATTTTTCCTCATGAGGAAGAGCACTGGCAGGGAAAGCTTTTTACTGGTCACATCTGTGGAAACTGAGGCACGGGTCACACAGCTAGTCAGTGACAGGGTTGGGCCCTGTGGGTGCACCAAAGTCACCATTCAACTCTACCATGATCGCAGCTACCTAGCCATGATTCTAGGCTGCCTTTCAGTGCCTGGAGAGAATTAGCAGAATTTTTTCATTCATCCAAAAATCTTTTCTTTCTTCTTCTTTTTCATTTGTTCCCTACTGTGAAAGATGGATCAAGGTCTCAGTTGTACTTTACTGATGGTGATGGAACAGTTGGGTCTTTATTTACATATTTATTTGTTATTTTGTCAACTATAAGTCAGACCACTAGCATTAGGTTCTTAGCAGATATCATCTTATTTAAGTATATATACAAAACAACTGCTTGACCAGATAGAAAGTGACAAAGTCTCTATGGAGAGTAGGGGAGGGAAGGTAGTAGAACTTGGAAGAGGGTGAAGTGAACTTAATGTGGGGATCAGGGACACTTTCGTGGGTGAGAAGGCTCTTAAACTACGGCTGATAGGATAAGTGAGATTAGCAAATTTGACCACACACAATATGATTCAGAGGATGAGCAATTTACCAACCCTAGTCTGTGATCCCTGGAATGGGTATTTAGCCAGCCCCAAAGAACCACACACCTTTCTCAGGCAGGATCAGAGAACTGTACCTGGTGCCCATTCTTGTCGAGGATATGAGGGCCCCTGCATAGGCTGGGCTCATGTCCCAGCCCTATAACTAGAAGGCAAGAAAGATCCATTCCTTACCTGGGAAAATTGGGCAAAGCTGCGATCTGAGAACAAGGGCACATGCCCCAACAGCTCATGACAGATGTCACTGAAAGACAGAAAGCACGGAGCTCAGCAGGGAGAAGGATTAAGCCAAGCCAGACTCTGTCTTTCTACAGGAGGAGTGGGCAGGAAGAAAGGAAGCAACTCATTAGGCTACTGACTTCACTTGAAGAATAAATGATATGTAGAATATGGGGTCAAGAGGGTACAAGGAAGAGGGGAAAGAAAGTAAAGAACAGGCACAGGGCAGGGCACAGTGGCCAGGGTCTTAGGGGTATGCCCAGTGGGATGCCAGGCAGGGCAGTAGAGCCAATACTCCTATGAGCATCCTCTCAGACACCTAGGTGAGCTATGGGTCATGAACCCTTCCCATCCGAAGTCTTGTCCTTGGTATTGACTTCTCTGGGAGATAGCATATGCTTAGTTATTCCCAATGGAAACTAAAATAAAGTAGTGCTGCTCTTCTCTTAGTCTGGAAGGATTTAGCAGCCAGGAAAAAAAGGCTACATTTATTTAATACCCTATTACCATATCATCAGGAACAGGCCTTTTCTGATTAGTAGCAATGAACATTGTGGGCAGGGAAAAATAATTTTGTGCACGCTACTGATTTTTATTAGGTAAATTTCTAACTAAGGAGATGGCTATATACCAAAGTAAGAAGCCAGCCATTCTCTACCTCGAGCCGAGGTGCAAACTATGCAAAGAACTGGAATGATCTAGGTGTGTGTTTTAGGAAGGGATGAGATATCTTGGCTTCCACTTGTTGCTATTCCCATTTGGAATTCCATAGCTGTGGTTTTGGAACCTGAATAGGACCTCTTGCTCCCACCGCCTGGGGAGATCTGAACCCTGGGTTCACAGGATGCCCAAATCTACATGTTCAAATTTGGTATTTTGGGACCAAGAAAATCCCCAGAATAGATGGGTTTCTCTCTTAGTACTAGCATCAAATAATCCAGGTAACTAGTCTTGTAGACCAACCTGCAATGAACCTGGGTCGGGAAGGGATGGCACCCGCTGGGAACGGAGGGCAATACTCACGGTTCGGGTGTGTACATGGGCTTGGATCCATGTCTGATGTACTGTGTGCAGTGGAAGACTCGAAAGGCCAGGCCTCCCAAGAAATCGCGAGAAGACAGCAGGCCAGCCACGGGCCGGAGGCGGAAACCAGTACAACCTGGAGAGTGAAGAAGAGCAAAGACTCAGAGTGGGTCAGGGAGGAGCCAGGGTGCCTCAAGACCTCCGCGCAGGGAAGCGGCACATGCGACTGCGCGGGAACGTGGACTTGACACCAAGCAGGCTGGCGTTCAGAGCTCTGCCCCACTGCTTTCTAGATGGCTGGTTTGGGCCAAGTAAACTCACATGTCTGAGCCTCAGTTTCCTCATCAGCAAAATATCGATGGATACTGCTTGGGGATAGTCCAAGCATCGAAAGAGTAATGAGTGTAAAGTACTTAGTGCAGAGCCTAGTTGGTCAGAAATACCTAGTAAGTCTCACTTCCACTATTGCTTGTTATGGTCGAACACTTACTCACTATTTCTCCTGTTCCAGAGTGGGAAGGGGATTCTCTCTGTACCTCCCAGAGGTAAGAAGGTGGAAGGAGCACTTCCAGCCTCCCGACAGTGCCTGGCATGCGGCACCCCATGAGAACAGTGGCCTGTCTGATGGGAGCCTTGAGGAAGAAGAAATGAAGCCGGGCGTGGTGGCGCACGCTTGTAATCCCAGTACTTTGGGAGGCGGAGACCGGAGGATCCGGGTTCACGGCCAGCCTCAGCTCACGCACGCGCGCGCACGCTCTCTCTCTCTCTCTCTCTCCCTGTCTCTCTCTCTCTCTCTCTCTCTCTCTCCTTAGTGAG
>PVJS01031725.1:0-16947 GCA_004027185.1 Glis glis | reverse complement strand
TTTCTTTTGTGGTATGGGGTGTTGAACCCAGGGGCATACTACCTCCGAGCTACAGCCCCAGCCCTATTTTATTTTTTTATTTTGAGACAGGGTCTCGCTAAGTTGCGGAGGGCCTCACGAAGTAGCTGAGGCTGGCTGCAAACCTGCGATCCTCCGGTCTCAGCCTCCCAAGTATTGGGATTACAAGCGTGCACCATCATGCCGGGCTGGTTACCTTTAAAAAAAAAATACATAAAATCTGGGAAAGATGGCAAGTTTCAAAAAACTTATCAAAACTGTGATAAAGACTTCACAGTCCATGATGCCATAAATAAATATGATTATAATCTTAAGAGAGACAGTCTAATGATGGAAGGTTTCAGTTTAAATTCTTTAGTTTATGCATCTCTGTAAAGAATCAATCATTAGATATCAAATATCCTGTTTGTCTCTGTCAGTCTGAAATATTGTATTTTTATATGTTTGGCCTATTATTTAAGATGCCTGTAGTGTTAAAAAGAATGGGTCATATTAGATTTGTAATTAATCAAAAAGTTGGGTATTTTTTTTGTACTGAGGATTCATTAGGGACATTCTACTTCCGAGCTACACTCCCAGCCTTATTTGATTTTTTAGCTTGAAACAGGGCCTCACTAAGTTGCTGAGGCTGGTCTTGAACCTGCGCTCCCCATCTCAGCCTCCCAAGTACTGGGATTACAAGTGTACACACCATCACGCCCGGCTTAATCAAAAAGTTTAAAATGTCAAAATACTTGAGGATAATTGATTGATTTTTAGAGTCATATTAATTTTTTGTGTGTGTGGTACCGGGGATTGAACCCAGGGGCCTTCTACCTCCGCGCTACACCCCTGGCCCTATTTTTTATACTTTATTTTGAAACCGGGTCTCACAAAGTTGCGGAGGGCCTCACTAACTAGAAAGAGAGAGAGAGAGAGAGACAGGGAGAGAGAGAGAGAGAGAGAGAGAGAGAGAGCTGAGACTGGCCGCGAACCCAGATCCTCTGGTCTCCGCCTCCCAAAGTACTGGGATTACAAGCATGCGCCACCACGCCCGGCCTGAGCCATATTAATTTAATAAATTGGGCAATAAACAAAGTACCAATACTCATGAGTATTCCTCTCCATATGCAAAAACCTCCTGGATATTGTAGAAGCTATAAAAAATCAGTTATAAGCCAGGCGTGGTGGCGCACGTTTGTAATCCCAGTACTTGGGAGCCCGAGACCAGAGGATCCGGGTTCACGGCCAGCCTCAGCTACTTAGTGAGGCCCTCCACAACTTAGTGAGACCCAGTTTCAAAATAAAGAATAAAAAAAAAAATAGGGCTCGGGTGTAGCTTGGAGGTAGAATGCCCCTGGGTTCAATCCCAGTACCGCAAAAAAAAAAAAAAAAAAATCAGTTATATGGCAGGCACATGTACTGGGCGCGCACATATAACTCCAGTACTGAGACAGGAGGATCATAGGTTTGAGACCAGTCTTAGCAACTTAGTGAGACCCTTGGTAACCTAGCAAGACTCTGTATCAAAAATAAAAATTAAGCCGGGCATGGTGACATATGCTTTTAATCCCAGTACTTGGGAGGCTGAGACAGGAGGATCTCAGGTTCCTGGCCAGCCTCAGCTACTTGGTGAGGCCTTCTGCAACTTAGTGAGACCCTGTTTCAAAATAAAGAATAAAAAATCGGGCTGGGGGTGTAGCTCGAAGGTAGAATGCCCCTGGGTTCAATCCCCAGTACCACAAAAAATAAAAATAAAAATAAAAATTATCCCAGTATTGGGAGCCTGAGACAGGAGGATTGCAGGTTTGAGACCAGCCTCTGCAACATAGTAAGACTCAGCAATCTAGCGAGACCCTACTTCAAAACAAAAAATAAAAAGGGTTGGAGGTGTAGCTCAGAGGTAGAATGTCCCTAGATTCAATCCTCAGTACCACCACCAAAAAAAGTTTATATGAGCTAAAATAAGACTGCATGCAAGTAACTGAAACCCACAAGCAGAGGCTGAGGATAGACAGAAGCAGGGCATAGTTTGTTCCCCTTACAATACCAAGGTATTTCTCCAGTGTGTGAACAGCGCCCCCTAGGGGTGTGCAAGATGGCAGCCCTAGATGGACACTTCACTCCCACAAAAAAAGTCCAGATACAGGCAGAGACCGGAGGATCCGGGTTCGTGGCCAGCCTCAGCGCTCTCTCTCTCTCTCTCTCTCTCTATCTCCCTGTCTCTCTCTCTCTCTCTCTTTCTCTATCTCTCTCTCTCTCTCTCTCTCTCTCTCTCCCCTTAGGCCCTCTGCAACTTCGTGAGACCCGGTTTCAAAATGAAGTATAAAAACTAGGGCCGGGGGTGTAGCGCGGAGGTAGAACGCCCCTGCGTTCAATCCCCTCAATCCCCGGTACCACAAAAAAAAAAAAAAAAAAAAAGTCCAGATACAATCCACAGAGTGAGGAGGGGCTCTGCAGCCATTCAGAGCCCAGGCTGCTCCAGCCTCCTGTCATGCTGTCCCTACTGCGGCCCTCTGTCCTTGCAGCCCAAGACACAGCTCAGTTGTGGCATCTGAGTTTCAGTCAGCTAGATAGGCTCATGGTCTCGAACATGTCCCGAAGCTGTCATACGACATTTCCCTTTGCATCCTCCAACCTGGTCTCAGTGACCCAGCCACAGTTAGCAGCAAAGGAGTCTGGGAAAGAGCCTGCATTTGGAATAGTCACATAGCTTTTTAAAACTCCGGGGTTATAACACTCTGGATAAAGAGTAAAAATTGAGAGGGATAGTAAGTAATTTACATCCCAAATGTGAGACAGTTTTAATAACAAATGTTAAGTAGCCAGGCATGGTGGTGCATGCCTATAATCCCAGTATTTTGGAGGATGAGACAGGAGGATTGCAGGTTTGAGGAAAGCACGTGATAACTTAGCAAGACCCTGTTTCAAAATTTAAAAAAATTTTTTTTAAAGTGCTGGGGGTGTAGGTCAGAGGTAGAACACCCCTGGGTTCCATCCCCCAGTACCACAATAAATAAAAAAAAGGACTTAAAAATGTTAAGTATGTTTATATTAGGTTGGAGAGTGTCTTGCCCCAAAATTCATGTCTTTCCCGGAAATGCAGAATATGACTTCATTTGGAAATAGGGTCATTGCAGATGTAATTGGTTAAAATGAATTCGTATTGGTTAGGCGGACCCTTAATCCAATAGGACTAGTGTCCTTATAAGAAGACACGGCTGCACGAGGAGAAAGCCCTGTGCCCACAGAGGCGGAGACTACTGTGATATGTCTGTAAACCAAGGTGTGCGAGGAGTGCCCGCAACACCAGAAGGGGAAAGTTCCCCAACCCCACCAGAAGACCCCAGAAAGATTTTTCCCTAGAGGAAGAATCTTCAGTAAAATACCATGTCCTTAAGTGCCCCTCTTCAACAAGACTTAGCCAAGTTAAGGGAACAGTGAGAGCGAGTCTGGGCAGGAATGTCCAGATAAATACTTTTTTTTTTTTTGCGGTACCGGGGATTGAACCCAGGGGCATTCTACCTCCAAGCTACACCCCCGGCCCTATTGTTTATACTTTATTTTTGAAACCAGGTCTCACGAAGTTACAGAGGGCCTCACTAAGTAGAGTGAGAGAGAGACAGAGGGAGAGAGAGAGAGAGAGAGAGAGCTGAGGCTGGCCGCCTCCCAAAGTACTGGGATTACCGGTCTCCGCCTCCCAAAGTACTGGGATTACAAGCGTGCGCCACCACGCCCGGCCCAGATAAATACTATCTTGAAGGACACTGCTTGCTCTCATGCACACTGGGAATTAGGGAAAATGAGTGTTATCTAGAGAAAGCTGCTTTCTTGAGCCAGGCGTGGTGGTGGACACCAGTAATCCCTGGACTTGGGAGGCTGCAATAGGAGGATCACAGGTTCGAGGCCATTGCACAGTAATTTAGCAAGACCCTGTTTCAAAATAAAAAATAAAATAGGCTGTCAGGCATGGTGGCGCACACTTGTAATCCCAGTACTTGAAAGGCTGAGACAGGAGGATCGTGGGTTGGTGGCCAGCCTCAGCTACTTAGTGAGGCCCTCTGCAACTTAGGCCCTGTTTCAAAATAAAGAACAAAAAATAGGGCTGAGCTCGGAGGTAGAATGCCCCTGGGTTCAATCCCCAGTACCACAAAAATAAATAAATAAATAATTTGCTTGTTTGGGGAAATACAGTTCCTTTTCACATTACGTATTTCATTTTTCATGGGACTATGTTATGTGTGTGCATGGGTGCATGCTTGTATACATATATGTTTGTTTGGTTCTGGCGATTGAATCAGGGCATTCTACCTCTGAGCTACACCCCCAGCCCTTTGTATTTTTTTTTTTAAATAGGGTCTCACTAAGTTGCTGAGGGTCTCACTAAGTTGCTGAGGCTGGCCTTGAACCTGTCTCAGCCTCTCAAGTACTGGGATTACAGGTGTGTGCCACCCTACCTGGCTCATGGGACAGCGTTTAAAGAGCTTGAATGTCCCCCGGCCACAGGGCATACTCCACTGACCTGATATCAGGCCCAGGATTTAGGCCTAAGGGTGGCAGAGCCACAGGCCTCTCGTGCTCCAGTGAGGGTCCCAGAAGTGTGGGTGCAGAGCCCTGAGCCCCGGATGGAAGCACACGGGGCACAGAGTCTGACAAACTTGACCACCAGAATCCTCTAACCTCTGAACTGGCAGGAGAAGGTGGGAGCAGCTTCCCCGTCCTGGTGACCACACGAAGCCCCACTGTGGCCCTTACCCCCCAACAAGACACTTTCCCCCTGGCCCTGTTACTTCAGCCTTAATGGGGGGGTCACTTCGTCTCCAGGAAGACATCATTTGCACACGGACAGGACCACAGGACTCCTGCTCCCTGAAGTCCTGTACCTGGTCGTGACCTGCATGTCCGGGTCTTCTTGTATGTGGGGGTCATCAGGCTCCCAGCCAGTGATGATCAGGGCAAGAGACAGGTGTGTTTGGTGGCGTGGCCATGGGCCCCAGGCTGCAATGAGTGCTGTTCATCATCTCCCTCCCCCAGTAGTGGTCCCACAGATCCAGGCTGTTTGCATCCACCAAGAACCCAGGCTCAGCCGGGCGTGGTGGCGCACACCTGTAATCCCAATATTTAGGAGGCTGAGACAGGGGGGTCTCAGGTTTGAAACCAGCCTCAGCAACTTAGCAAGACTACTGAGACCCTGTTTCATCACCGGCCCCTCTCTGAAGAGTCCATGAAGGCTCGGGCTGCGGAGAGTAGGCAGAGCAGAGCAGCGCGGGCTGTGCTCCGCCTCCAGGGCTTCTGGGCACTCACCCGGCCTCATCCTGACAGTGTTCTAGGCTAACTTGCCATAACCGAGTTGTCACAAAACCCAAAGAGAGACGAGAGAAGTTTTAAAAGCAAATTAGAAGCCTTTATTTACCGGCCGGGATGAAGGCTCAGGTCTGAAGTCAGACAACTGAGGCACTTCGTGCCCAAGCCAGGGAAGGAGGGGGTTTATAAGGGAAAAGACCATGCACAGATGGTCGCAGGTGGCGTGTGAGCAGTCACGTTCAGTTCAAGTCTTCTGCAAAGCAAGCAAGATAGGGGATGTGGGTGTTCACATTAGCAAATGTCTGCAGCTATTGATAAGCATAGCAGGCCTGGGCCCAAGGTCAGCATGACCCAGTCAGCAGGAATGTTTGAGCTCTTTGTTTCCCCTGTTTGGAGGCTGCAACTTTCTCATGAAATGGAGCAGCTTTAAACAAGATGGAGTTACTCATGCTTCTACCTTTTCGGGGGTCTCCACAACAGTTCCCTGTGGGTGTCAGGTGCCAGCACGGCTCGCTTTCTAGCCCAGCTCAGTGCAGCAGACGGGATGACGGACAGGTGGAGGCTGGGGGTGTGTGCTAGGATGTCCAGGGGCCAGCCCACCAGCGGGGTGTGCCCGGCCCATCCTCAAGCCAATTCTGCAGGACATTTGCATACTTCTTGGGGGTCTCTGGCTGAACTGCACCCCAGTTGCCCCTCATGGTGACTGCAATAATCCACCTTGTGATGGCTTTTCTTCCTTCTCACCCATTCTAACACCCCCACCCCTGCTCCTGGGCCACCTCCCAAATAAACAACCTGTCTCAGGGGTCAGGCCCCGCTTTGGGGGCTAATCAAGACACTTCCAAGCCCTCCTCTCCTTTAGCCTCCTCCCCAATTAAGGGCCTCTGTCTGCCAAACTGGAGACCCAGACACGACCCAGCACCTCCCAACCCTGGCCACCTGCCGGCGGTGTGTGCGGTCATCGTCTCCACTGACACTCCTGTAGTTGTGACCACTGTCTTCCTCATTTGTATGGCCGACAGCCTCTAGAGCTTTCTCCACAGTGCCAGCCCCGCCCCTGCTGTCCAGCCTCCCCTGCAGCCAGTGAGGAGGCACAGTGCAGACGCCTGCAGGACTCCCCCTCCATGCTGCGCTGGGGGGACAGGAGCCCGGCCAATTCTGCACTCCAGACACTGCAGGACTCCCCCTCCATGCTGCGCTGGGGGGACAGGAGCCAGTGCCCGGCCGATCCTGCACTCCACACCCTGCAGTTGCACAGCCCTGGGATGTTCACTGCCCCGAGGTTCTAGAACATAACACTTTCAGGAGGAAGCAGAGAAAAAAGGAGACGCACCCAGAGCATTTCTGGGCCTCTGACGATGGAGCACACAATCCAGGGTGGTGGGCACCCACCGAGGGACACGCCATGAGCCCCGTTCCCTTCCCTACAAGGGCAAGGAGAACTGAAGAGCTCACGGCCGTGGCAGTAACTGGTGGGCCTGGGGCCTAGGCCCCAGGCTGTCATCCGGGGCTGGAGCCCTTTTCCTCCACACACAGGTGACGCAGTTAGAAGGAAGGATGGAATGCCCGAGAACTTTATTTTTTAAATCTTTAATGTATTTTAATAATTTTTTGCCTCGTTTACCAGATAATTCATCTAAATAAATAGATGCTATACAGTCTTTTACCAATATCAGTACAAAAATAAAACCGCGCTCTGCACCCGCTCTGACCCTCCCAGCACACGCACCAGGAGAGGCGCGTGCTCGAGATCAACCATGCCCTGCCCCCCACCCCAATACATTCATGTCGTCTGAACGAAGCTCACAGCTCATTCGTGCAAAGGAAGCATTCTTGTGCTGAGCCGGGGCGGCCGTGTCTGGCCACTTATAAAGCAAAAGCTACACCACCTTACAGACATAGCGCTTCCCCTGGGGCAGGAGGCGGGAGGAAATTGGCAATGGGGATTACCATCCCGAGTGGATGATAATCATGAAGCCCAAAGGGGCTCGGCCACGGCATCCACGGCCGCGCCAGGGCGGGTTCTCACCCACCCGCAGCAAGAGCAAAGTACCGGCCGGCCTCTACATTCAACTCGGTGGGCTGCGGGAAAGCAAGGCAGGTGGCCCGCGCTCCTGAAGCCCTCTCCCCACCCCAAGAGTACTGGCCTTCGGGAGGGTTGAGGGGTGGGGGTGGGAGGTCACCATCCGCTTGGCCCTGGCTGAGACCTGTCCCGGGCTGACAAAGATCCTAAAAGCCCACAGCTACTCTCCCCAGGGAGCCAGCTCCTGGCGCTCTGTGAGGACAGGCTGCTGAGCTGGGCATCTCATGAGGGGACACCCAGCCCAGGGCGCGCCTGCCCCCCCGCCCCGGCCCTCTCCGAGGAAGAGGAAAGAAGTGTTCTGCTGCTGCAGACAGAAAACCAGCTGCCTCATCCACCAAAAAATAAAACAAAAACAAAGGCCCCCAGAACCACAGACTCGCGAGGGACACCCTGAGTGCCCAGGAAGCAGGAAGAGGTCCCAAGTCCCGGGGGCTGGGGTGACTTCTGCTGGAAGCGCCTCAGTGTCCCAAAGCTGAAGACAAACCCTACCCACCCCACCTTCTCTGCGGGGAGCCCCTGTCCTGAAGAGAACCCAGGTCCAAGCGTCTCCCCTCCTGTCTTCCTCTCTATTCGGCTCCCTGGGCTGGGGGTGAACCGGGTCACTGGCAGAGGACCGTCCCCCAATGGAAGCACTGAATTGACCCTGGTCGACTAAGAACTGAGGAATGGGAGAGTGGGGATTTGGGACTCTTGCTAACAAAGCATCCCAAGCAGAAATGGGGTGCAGGTTGTCTTTGGTTCGGGAACTAGGGAGGGGACAGGGGGAGAGTCGCCCTACCATTGCCCCTGCAGAGATCCACTCACCTCCTGGGGACACAGCACAGTCAGGGGACAGTGCTGAGCCCCCAGCCACCCCAGCTCTCAGGCTCTGCGATCAGATCATCCTGACTGGCGGGGAGGAGGTGGGGAGCAGAGCTTCTCTCTGCTGCCCCGGGACCTGCCCATCTGACCTCTTCTCCCCTCTGGCTGGGATGGGGAAGGAGTCGCTCCTTACAGCAGGCAAGCCACCAGCCCTAGGGCAGCTCCGTGCTGCCCGAGCCACCACACTGTGGCCTGACCCCCAAAGGAAACAAGGTCAGCCTGGGCATGTGGGCTGGGTGGAGAGGGGACACAGAATGGGAAGGAGGGGTTCAGGAGATGAGGGCTGCCCTGAGAAAGTGGCGGGACACTCCCTCCCTCCTGACTGCCCGTGCCCATGCCCGCACCCGGGTTGGCTGAGCTGGAGAGGAGGGCAGGAAAAGAGGGGTGTTAGAAGGGCTTAGAAGACACCTGAGTCAGAAAGGACAAGAACCCCTGTGGAGGAAAGACAGGTCCCTAGGGTCTTAGAGCCTGTGCGGATGCATCAGCACAACTGGGCAGCTGCTTGCCACTGCAGCCTGGCCAGGCGCAACCAGGAAGCCACCCTGCATGCCATGCTGGGAGCATCAGATGCCACATGCCCTGGGCCTGAACCCCACCCCCCGGGGGCAGCTGCAAGCAAAGGGAGCCGAGACAGACATACATGCGGGGGCCGTGCCATTCCGTGGCAAGTTCTTCTGTGCTGTGAACTGCCCTGTGTTTGCCTGGCCAGGGTTTCTGAGGGAGGTGTGCAAGGCCCACACGGACACGCCTGCAGACATGTGGGACACGTGCAAATGCACACGGGCAATGAGCGCACACCTATGTGCTGGGCGTGCACACGGGCACTTCCACACTGCCAGGGGCTGGGGGCCATAGCTCTCAGCAGAGGGGGCTGGGGGGCAGCCTCCTCCCTGGGAAGGGTGGAGACCTCTCCAACCTCCCTCCCACCCCTTCTCCCTGACCCCTCCCTGGAGGCCAAAGCCAGCCTCAGCGTCCTACAGCAAAGCTGGAGTGGACAGTTCAAAATAAAGACCCATGCAAAAAAAAAAAAAAAAAGAAAGAAAGAATGAAAAAGAAAAAACAGGGAAGGGGAAACCAAGCAGCCAGGCTGGGGTGGCCGCGCCAGGCAGGGGTCTGGACCTCCCAGACTCCTTCAGCTCCAAGAACCAGCAGCTGCTTCGGATGAGCAGGAGGCAGCCAGGCAGGGTGGCCCGTCCCCACCTGCCCAGGAGATAAGACCAACCCACAGAGCAACTGCCGAACCCAGGCCTGGAGGCCGCTCTGTAAACACCCCTCAAAGAAGGGCAGGGTGGAGGGAGGGTGGTGGGACCTTCCCTCCCTTTCTTCTGCTTGGTATTTTTTAAATAAAATGATTACCCTGCCCCCAACCCCTCTGCATCTCTGGAGTTCCCCACCCTGAGCTCCAAAGAAAACAATTTAGGAAGAGTGGAAACGGCGTTTCAGAGCTTCCTGCCGCGGTCTCGGAAGAAGCCCTCAGCTGCCTGGGCCTCGCGGAAGGTGACGGTGATGGAGTTGGCGGTGATGTCCGTCACAGTCACCTCACTCGAGGGAAGCGCAGGTGTCCAGGGAGGGGGCCCATCAGCCAGGTCTGCATCTGCTGCAGCCACGGGACAAAGACAGGGACAGGTTGGCAACAGGTGGACAGGTGGGAGGGGTGGCAGCATGCAGGCCGCCCCCAACGCCAGGTCCTCCTCTGCGGCTGGACACGGGGAGGAGGCACCATGCACATCCTCCCTGGCTGGACAGAGCCGGGGACAGGGAGAACTCTGAGCCAGGGGACAGGCTCCCGTCAGTCCTGACTGTCCCCACCAGGCCCTCTGGGGACACATGAGTTGGACTTGGTGATCCCCAGGGACCTTTCTGGATCTGAGGCCTCTGGGCGCGGGCCGCCTTACCGTCCTCCTCTGGGGGCTGCTCTGTGGGCTCCCACTCGCCGGCCTCCTGTAGGTCGTCTGGGGCTGGTGGCTCCTGCAGGGAGAGCTCCCGTCGATGGCTGTGACTCTCCAGGTGGGGCCCGCGGGGCGGGAACTTCTTGCGTGAGAGCCGCAGGTACTTGTGGGCCTTGCGCGGCTTGCGGAGCGGGAAGGGCAGGGTGGGCACCAAGGGGCCCTTGTCCACCAGCTCCGGCGCCCCCGCCTTGACCACCCCCTTGGGGCTCCCGCTGCCGAGTGGGCGCGTCAGAGAGAAGCAGAGCTTCTCTTTGCCCTTGGCCTTGTGGGCGCTCCGCAGGTCCATGCTGTACAGCCGCTGCGGGGGCAAGCCAGGGCACGGCGCGTGAGCCCCGCCCTCCACCTGCCAGCGCCCTTCCCACACCTGCCCTCCAGCTCCTCCATCCCAGCGCTGGCCCACACCCACCCCGGCCGGGGGCTCTCCCCTGGGACTGAGCACAGCCTCATCTCCCCAGGGCCCGGGGTCAGGATGTGTATCCCTTTGATACACAGTGGAGGTGCACAAAGGTACAAACTGAAAACTGACTAATAAAAAAACTCTGGGCTGGGCGTGGTGGCGCACTTGTAATCCCAGTACTTGGGAGGCTGAGACAGGAGGATCACGGGTTTGTGGCCAGTCTCAGCTACTTAGTGAGGCCCTCCGCAACTTAGCAAGACCCTGTTTCAAAATAAAGAATAAAAAATAGGGTTGGGGGTGTACCTTGGAGGTAGAATGCCCCTGGGTTCAATCCCCAGTACCGAAGAATAAAAAAAAAAAACCCTCTGGGCTGGAGGTGCAGCTCAGTGGCAGACCGTGGGCCTACCATGACAGAGGCCCTGGGTTTCGTCCCCAGCACCACAAAAACAAAAATAAAAAAGGGCTGGGGATATAGTTCAGTGGTAGATCATTTGCCTAGCATATGCAAGGTTGTGGGTTCAATCCCTAGCACCACAGGGGGTAAAAAAAAGGCCTGGATTTCTGAAGCAGACAAATTAAGGAGTTATTGATCATCTTAGGAGAGGAATCGCTGCTTCCCGACAGGCCTCCTGAGCTGAACCCGCTAGTTCCCCAGGGAGTCGGCAGGGGCAGAGGGCAAAGACTGTGTGCAGAGTTCTCAGGCAACCAACCCAGGGAACACCCAGCATGGGCACCTGCAGACGCAGACGCCCCTCAGTCCGGTTTCTGCTGAGCCGCCTCCACCAGGTGGCGCGGAGCCAGAGGGCGAGCTCGCCGCGGGCCAAGGGCTGCGGCTCTGCACTTCGGGGATTTCTCTTACTGACTCCAAGGAGCACTGACATGACACCAAGGAACTTCCTTGGTGCCAAGATGTGGGGAGATCCTGTATCACTCTGGGACAGTACCTTCTACTGCCACCTGTCACCAGAGGCCACAGGCTCCGAGGACAGGAGGTCGGGTGACCAGCACAGGCCCCACTCTCGGTCTCTCCTCCTGATGCCGGCACTGGTCCAGGGGCGTGGGTCATGGCGGGAAGGGAGGAGGGCTGGACTGGGAGGGGACTGGGGAACACCATGGTGGCTGGAGGCGTGACCCTCAGCCCTTTCCAGAGTCTTCCTGCTGGCCCAGAACCCTCCCACACAGGGGAACTCCCACCATCCATAAGGCAGCTCTTTTTGGTCCCTGGCCACCGTGTCATGAGAGAAGGGGCTCTAGGGTCAGAGCTGGGTTGTCACGTGCTGTGCAACTCCAGGTAAGCTAACAGCCTCCCTGAGCCTCAGTTACTTAGCAGCAAAGCAGTGAGAGGCGGAGGCAGGCAGCCTCCAGCAACACCTGTGGTGAGCGCCAAGTCCCTCCCCATAGAGAACACTGAGCGGTGTGACTCCTGGGCCAGGTCACAGCGACACCCTGGCCGCTTCCTTACTCTTAGATCACCCACTAGAGAGGGTGAGTGGCCATACTGTGTACCTGTTCATGCAGCCCACAGAGAGGTCCACATGGCAAGCACTGGCCATGACTCATCAGGCTATAAGCTGCCCCAGTCACACCCTCAGCTGACTCCCACACCATCAAAGAGCCAGCAAAAGTGCTCCCAAATTCCTGATTCACTGTTTATGTGATACAATAAATGTTTACTGCTTTGAGTTGCAAAGTTGGGGGTGATTTGTTACACAGCAATAACTAACTAATACACCTATCCCGTGGGATTGGTATATGGGTAGAATATGTCCATTTGTGAAGCACGCCCGGCAGAGCCAGTATGCAGACGTCTGGCAAATGTTACTTTGCTTCCTAGGACGCAATTCACACCAAACCCCACGCAACACACTGCAAGCAGGACGTCTACTCTGCCGAGAAAGCCTGGAGCGGCAGCAGTGCGTGTGGACCAAGGATTCTTACATTTTGGCTTCAAATACTTAGGTGGGCTTCATGAAATTCAGGACAGCAGGTATTCTTAGCGCCCTCTTACAGGTGAGAAGCCCCAGCTCAGAGAAGCTCAGAGAATGGGCCCAAATCACATAGCTCCTCCGCTCCCAACTCTATTTGCTTTCCATGCTCCCAAGACCCATAACACAGGTCCCCGAGGAGGCGGCAGGGATGAGCCCCACCTCTCAGAGGGCTGGAGAGCAGGCCCCTGGGAGGCCTCCTACACAAAAGGACACCTTTTAGGAGTCGACCCTCCAGCTTGGTCCAGAATGCCAAGTGCCTGCTTCTTGGGTTCTGGAATTCCAGCCTCCCATGTTTCCTCAACTCTAAAGTTTATGTTTCTAAGGTTCTCAAATATTACAATTTTGCATTTAGGGATTTTGAGCATCAAAAGGCTTATTTATCAGAATCTAATGCTTTCAAAAGTCCTAGGGTTGCATTAGCCACGTGCCCCTCCTCCCACCAAGGCACCGCAATCCAGGCTGTCTTCCCTGGGCTCCAGCCCCACGTTTCAGGTTCCCCTCTCCATGGAACATTACCCACCGAGTGCCCCAGCCCACAATGCCCCGGTGGTGCCGGGGGAGGGCAAAGGCACGTGGGGGTGGGGGTGGCGGGAAGGCAGGGGCCTGTAGCCCAGCAGGGAGGGGGGAGGGTCACTGGCAGCCGGGTTACCTGCAGCAGAAGTCGCTTGGGTTTCGGGCCTCTCTTCCTATATCCCGACGCTCGGTCTTTCTCCTCCCTGGATGCAAGGCAGGTGGCAAAAGAAAGGAAACACTGGTGACATCCACGGGAAAGTAAGGTATCCGCTTTGCCCCCTTCCGCTGTCTGTCGGGGATAGGAACAGCTCCATGGCCGTCCCCCACTGCTCCCAATGCTCTACTGGGGCCCTAACCAGGGGTCAGGTGTTCAACCTCCAGGGCTTGGACTCCCATGTAACAAATGGGAAGGACACTGGTCTCCGTCATTGAGGTGGGACTCATGGCATCTCTGAAAATACGTGGGTATCCCTGACCTCCGGGCTGTGTAAGGGCAATGCTCTACATGCTCCTGGGACCCCCAAGGATGCAGTCTCAGCTTCTATTGTTAGAAGAGTTGTGTAGAAACCTGTTGACCTAATTTGCCTTCAATGCTTTGGGGAGCTGGTGAGAATGGAGAGCCCTTTTGCACGGGAAGCACTGGGGATCCTTGTTTGGGATGTGAGGAACCTGGAGAGAGGAAGGCTGCCGTCTTGCCCACATCATCCAGCGGGGGCAGGGGAGAACTAGATGCCTGATCTGCTGGGCGCCTCCCACACGTCCGGTGGGGAAGGTAGGGGTCGCTTCCCTTTGCCTCCTGTCCAAGTTCACTCCATCCACACTTTCTGCACCCCCACTCTGGGAGCCGGGAGGTGGCAGAAAGAACGTGGGAGGCAGGAGTTCACCCACTTCCCCTTACAGGTCGGGTGGCCTCAGACCAGTCTCTCAGTCTGGGCTCTATTTCAAATGTGTGGTGGTCTCTAGGCAGGAGCTGGCTCACCGTGCCGGATGTTGGTCTCCAGGGCAGCGGGCACCTCACAGGATTCCACCCCAGGCCCTGCACCTTCCCCCGTCTCTTCACCACACTCTAGGGCGGAATACAGGACTCGCCCAACTGTCACAACCCCATCAGACCAGAGCCCCACCAAGCACCTGGGAAGCAGGAAGCTGTGGGGGAAACTAGCCATGAAGATGTGCCCTCTGAATCCGCAGCAGGGAACCTCGGGAGAAGCGAGAAGACTGCAGCGAGGCCCCCACCAACCGGGAGTCGGGCCCTGGGTTAGGCCCTGGTGCTCGTTCCCGGCTTTGAGGCTCTTGCACAAGTGAGCCTCAGTTTCCTCATCTGTCAAATGAGACCCTCAGCCCTTCCTCAGGAGGTCGCTGCAGTGGCCGGTAACAACGACTCTGTGACTCAGCCCACGCTATGCAGGGCTGGTGCTGGGGAGCAGCAGGATGCCGCTGCCCACTCTGGGCACTGAAGCTGGGCACAAGGGTCAGATCATGCTCAGAATCCGTGCAGTGCGCTGGCAGAGGGGACTGGCTTTGCCCTGAGCCACTGGGCTAGAAGCTGGCAAGTGGGACAGACCAGAGCTGAGAGAGCAGCCCGGAAGCCCACGCCCGCTGCGGGGCTCGCTGACTTC
Source organism: Glis glis (assembly GCA_004027185.1). Lineage (NCBI taxonomy): Eukaryota > Metazoa > Chordata > Mammalia > Rodentia > Gliridae > Glis > Glis glis. The sequence goes on along the minus strand of PVJS01031725.1, from coordinate 2,236 downwards.
GTCAGACTTTCTTCCGCAGAAACTCAAGGGAATCCCTGAGCCACCACCAGCAGCATCACTGCCGGCCAGTGGCACGAGGGCACCTCTGCCCAGGGCTCTGGGTGCTACAGCAGAGACAGAGGCCAGGCAGGTAGAGGAAGTGGCCAACAGAACACAGGAGGGGACCCAGAGTCCTTCAACTATCCTCTCAGACCCCTGCCCAAGCCGAGCGCCCTTACTTCTCCTCGTAGGCCAGGACGAGGCGGGGGTCCAGGATGTGCTCCTCTGGCTCCCATGTGCTGTACCTGCGGAGAGGAACCGGAGGTCAGAGCCGCCCTGCCTCTGCCTGGTGTCCCAGAGCCGCACTCTTCTCCCAGGACTCAGCGTTACCAAGCCCCCTAGCTAGTGTGATGTGACTGTCACCTACTGCCAGGAGCTGACCTACCTGGCTCTAACGGCACCAGGACGGCCCTGACTCACGCCACACGGTTCCCCGACTGGGGCCTACTCCCAGCTAGACCCCACATTCAGCTGGAGCCCTCAGTGCCTGAAAGAGAGCAGGTCCCTGCAAGTCCCAGGACACCCTTCCTAAGACAGAGCCAGGGCTCTGGAGCCACAATGGCTGGGTTCAAGTCCCAGCTCTGCCCCTAGCTAGCTGGGCAACCTTGAGCCATTTACCCAACAGCTCTGGGCCTCAGTGTCCCCATCGGTGAAGGACTCCTGTGCCGACTGGATGTGTCCTGAGTGTTCAGAGCAGTGCTTAGAGGGGAGGGAGGGCTCCACAGTGCTTCCTGTTGTTTACAAATATCCCGCTGTTCTTCAGTCTTCCAGCCCGGCACAGCATGGCCACCTCTGCTGTAGGACCCGATCCTTGGAGCATCTGTGCCTGAGGCCAGGTCTGAAGTTGCCCTGGCACACAGCAGGCATCTGATAATTATCTAGTGACCCAACAGCAGAGCACGCCACCACTCAGACTGCAGAGCACCCCCAAGGGACAGAGGGGCCAGGTCAGCATTGCACTTTCAGAGCGGGCCGTCTTCAATTCCACCTGGGGACGTCTGCAACAGCCTCAGTCTACCTGCGCTCTCATGTACTCACCATCTGCCTCCTCGAAAGAACCCACTTTTTTTTTTGTGGTACTGGGGATTGAGCCCAGGGGCATTCTACCTCCAAGCTACACCACACCCCCAGTTCTATTTTTTATTCTTTATTTTTTTTTTGTGGTACCGGGGATTGAACCCAGGGGTGTTCTACCTCCGCGCTATGCCCCCGGCCCTATTTTTTATACTTTATTTTGAAACCAGGTCTCATGAAGTTGTGGAGGGCCTCACTAAGGAGAGAGAGAGAGAGAGCGAGAGAGAGACAGGGAGAGAGAGAGCGAGAGAGCTGAGGCTGGCCGTGAACCCAGATCCTCCGGTCTCCGCCTCCCAAAGTATTGGGATTACAAGCGTGCGCCACCACGCCCGGCTATTCTTTATTTTGAAATAGGGTCTCACTAAGTTACGGAGGCCTCACTAAGTAGCTGAGGCCGGCTGTGAACCTGGATCCTCTGGTCTCAGCCTCCCAAGTACTGGGATTACAGGCATGAACAACCATGCCCAGCAGCAACCCGCTTTTTATGTTTAATTTCATTTCAAGCTGGGTGCAGTGGCGGATGCCTTTAACTGCAGTACTTGGGAGGCTAAGACCGGAGGATCGCAGGTTCATGGCCAGCCTCACAACTTAGTGAGGCCCTCCACAACTTAGTGAGACCCTATTTCAAAACAAAAAATAAAATAGTGCTGGGGGTATAGCTTGGAAGTAGAATGCCCCTGGGTTTAATCCCCAGTACCACAAAAAATATTTTCTCTCTTTTTTTTTTTTTTTGAGGAACTGGGAATTGAACCCAGGTGCATTCTACCTCAGAGCTACACCCCCAGCCCTATTTTTTATTCTTTATTCTTTTATTCCTATATTTTATTCTTTATTTTGAAACAGAGTCTCACTAAGTAGCTGAGGCTGGCCACGAAACTAAGATCCTCCTGTCTCAGCCTCCCAAGTACTGGGATTACAAGCATATGCCACCATGCCTGGATTTATTCTTTATTTTGAAACAGGGTCTCACTAAGTTGCAGAAGGCCTCACTAAGTAGCTGAGGCTGGCCACAAAACTAACAGCCTCCTGTCTCAACCTCCCAAGTACTGGGATTACAAGCATACGCCACCATGCCTGGATTTATTCTTTATTTTGAAACAGGGTCTCACTAAGTTGCAGAAGG